>CM054063.1:9696895-9852883 GCA_028641055.1 Alopecurus myosuroides | reverse complement strand
CGGTCTTGCTGAAAACAAAGATTAGACGTATAGTGTGGAAAATGATGTATGCTTGAAGTAAGTAAAGAGAGCAGGAAATTGTTGTGGTTTGTTTACTAGTGTGGAAAATGGACCGGGGTTCATAGGTTCACTAGTGGTGTCTCTCCATAAAAATAACATGCTGGGTGAAAAAATTACAGCTGGGCAATTAACAAATAGAGGTTGCACCGTAGTGCACATTATAACATGATGACTACTATGATATTTAGTGCGGGCATTACAACAAAATACATAGACCGAAATCCATCTGCATCTATGACTAATAATCCACCCTCAAGGTCAAGTTTACTAGCAGTTGCACCAAGTACTAGAAAATCAGCGGGATATTTAGTTTTACCACATAAAAGTTCCACATCTCTAACAATAAAAATTGGAGAGATATTTTCCCTATTAGCAAGCTAAATAATCACATCAATTTCTTCAAGTTCACAAGAACCAATTTCATGCATGATTTATCTATAAGGCTCATAAGTAATAGCACTGGAACTAGCACCAATATCACATAAACCATAATAGCAATGATCACCTATCCTAACAGAAAGCACAGGAACACTAGTTTTCCTAGATCTACTAGGACGGGAAAAATATTGGAAGCATCTTCATAGAAGATAATGTGTCCATCTTCTATAGTTTCAGTGACAAGGTCCTTTGCTATTCAACATCTATTTGTTCATCAGGTTCTATAGATTTATTTGTACTTTTGTTAATCACAGTAGTTATAATAGAATGTACGTTTACCTTAACAGGGAAATGCATTTTCTCAATATAAGGTTCAGGCACAGCAGGATTAAAAGTATGAAATTTTATCTTTCTAGCAGGAACATAATTAAAAATATCTTTATAAGTAGCATGGTACTTGTTCCACTCCTTTTTTGGAATATCAAGATAAGAGGCAAAAGCCATAAAGCAGTTTGCAAGAATTTCAGAATCAAGACCATAAGCAGCACTAACATTATGAAAATTATCGGTTCCCATACAAGATTTAATGCATTCATAAGTTATACCTGACTTTTTACCTTTTTCATTCTCCCATCCTTTAGTATTTTCCTGAATACGGTCAAGAAGATCCCATTTAGCTTCTCCTTTCATACGTGTAAATGATCCAGAATAAGGAGCATCCAATACATCCTTATCATAAAGAGAAAGCCTTGCATAGAAATTATTGATAACAATATTACTGGGGAGCTCATGAATGAGACATTTGATCATTAGGAACTTAAGTCTCCCCATGATTGGGCAATACTCTCTCCATAATGAGGCCATAAATTATATATTTGATCCCGGTCCTTAGATATCTCATTAGGAGGATAGAATTTAGAATAAAAGAGAGGTACAATTTCCTCCCATCCAATAGATCGGCCATTCTACAGCATCTTATTCCATTCGGCAACTCTGCCTTTTAGTGATAAAGAGAATAGCTTCCTGTTAACTTGCTCCATTGAAGTACATGCACACTTTATCAACTTGCATAATTCATGGCTAAAGTGTAAATTGTCACCAGGATGGACAGTTCCATCTCCAAAATAGCAGTTACCCATAACACAATCAACCATTTTCCTAGGTATTTTAAAATGATCCAATTGAGCAGACGGAGGGTCATCTACTACCCTAGATGTGGCAACAGTACTCCCAAATAGGGAATCGAATGGAGATATCGCCATAATGAAATAAAGTAGCAGATATAAATAAAAACAGCACCCATAGTAAAAGTTTCCCTTACCAATTCCACTTACCAATAGCGCTTCACTCCACGGCAATTGCGCTAGAAAATAGTCTTGACGACCCACAAGTAAAGGGGCTGTATAGTAGTACTTTCGATAAATAACAATGTCGATCCCAACGAGGATCAGAACGTGTTGACAAGCAGTTTCGATAAAGGATTCAATATAACTACTAGAAGACATGTTTTCAGGGGGTGTTGATATAGCAGATAAATAAAGTACGAGTAAACAAAATGCGGTAATAATAATTGCAGCATGTGGCCCAATCCATTCTAGAGAAAAGCACAAGCTATTTGTGTCCATGGAAAAAATAGCACGCTATTTCGGCGCTAATAGCACGATATAGCATATCTGGAGGGTCCACGCTAAATTTTAACACTTTTACTCGCTATTGCTCTATTCACGAAATTGCATGCTATATCACGCTAAAACGGCGTGACGTTATAGCGCGCTATTAGTTTTTTCAGCCCATCGGGCGAAATGCACGAGTTTTCCAACTTAGGAAGAAGAAAAAGTTGCTTCATGTTTTTCGCGGCGATAAAAAATAATCGTCAAGATGACATCGCTAGGTATATAATTCAGAATAAGTAATTTTTACTGTGTTATTGTCCCGTGTCATGTTGATGTTAGAATCTAACAAACTAGTGAGCAATCTTTGAGATATGTTTGATAATTTTTTGAAAACGCTATTTTGATATAGCACGCTATATCTTGCATAGCATCTGGAGGAGGCTGCCTTTATGACTTATAGCACGCTAATTTTTTCCTTGTTTGTGTCGTACAGTGGTGAAGACAGATTACGTGGGATGGCTAATGAGTTGGGGCCGATGGACGCTGTAGGTATCCGGGGAGGGATCACACGTCGAGTAGACGCGCACGAAGAACACTGCAAACACCTCGATCTACCCAGGTTCGGGGCCCTCGTGTGGAGGTAACACCCCTACTCCTGCCTATCTCTCTGTATATGTGATGTCCGAATAGCCACAGTACAAATCAGGCATTCAGCCGAGTAGCCACTCTCTTGCTCTCTCTACTTCTAGTGCTAGCTCTTGCACTAAATACTCTCAAGGCCAACGTCCCTCGCGCAGGAGGGGGCTAGGCAACTTATATACTAGTGCCCTGCCGAGTAAACAATGAATAAAAGGTACACGATGGGACATCTCTACTGTGACGCAGGGCACGCCTCCGGGTTCCCGCTGACGCCATGGCGAGAAGTCGCCGCGCCGTCCGGCTGACAGGACTTGTCCACCCTATTCGTCTCAGAGAGTAGGCCCCCTGACACGTCTTGTCCCCTTTGTCAGTGATAGGACGTGACAAACACCTACCCTCACTGTGTCCACGCCGTAGAGCGGATAATCACGTACCTAGTAAGTTGAACCGCACACCTGTACGGCTGTGTCATCTGCGGGATCTCGTCAGAATGGCTCCATTGACTTCCATCTACTCGGACCACTCGTTCTTTATTCGGACGATTCTGATCTTCCTTATTATCTTCACCGGGCCTTCAATACTTATCACTGAGTAGAGTCTACCAGATACAGATACCCGGGTAGCCGCCTACCCGGCAAACAGTACTTTGACCTCTGTTTTACTACCTGCCTTATACCTACTCGGGGGTAGTGCCCCCGACATTAGTCCCCGAAGCTGGTAGAGTCCAGCGAACTTGTTCGTAGGGCCCTGCCAGCTGTAAACCAATTTGCTTTTGTGAAGGAGCGAGGCCGAGTTGCTCCTCAACTCGGACACCCATAACTCCTACTCGAATCTCTCCAACTGTGGTTATCGGAGAATTCCTCTTGGAGCCGAGTAGAGCATACTCTGCACAGTGCTGCCGAGTAATTTACACTTAGAGAAATTTTCGACACGATCCCGCTCGATCCAGATCAAATCCAGCTTCTCGTGTCCATGTGGGGCACGCGTCAGGCACCCACGCCCCCGACGCCTCGGTTCTAGTGCTGCAGCAGGGCACGCGCTTGTCACTGCACCGGGGCCCACAGCCCGTTAGGTCACCTCATGCGGGTACTCGAGAGCCCACGACCCACGTCGTGGGATTAACCGCGCCCGTTACGCGTGAGGATTGCGCTGTTTGCGTTTCTAACGGGCAGTTAATCCACGCCGCACGATCTCAGACCACGATCGATCCCGCTGGTAACTGCAACTCGCGGGGAGATAAATACCCCCGCGTCGCCTTTCTCTTCTCTTTCCTGCTCACTTTCCCAATCTCGCTCCCACTCTGCCTCAGTCTCCGCCGTCGAGCACAGCGCCGCCGCGAGCACGCAACGCGCCACCGCTCCACACGCAGAGATAAAGAGACATGCACCTCACGCGCCATCATCTTCTTCGTCAACCCCAACGTCGACGAGCGCCTGCAACTCCACCAGCACCCGTGCCGCCATGGACCTCGCGAACGCCGCCGCGGACGAGCACGAGGACAAGATGGCGCGCGCCTGCGGCAGTTGGGAGGGCTCGGATGTCACCTCCGTTGATTGCTAGTGGCTGGTGAACACCCCCCGAGTCCCTCCCGGCGTAATTTGTCGCCCTCCCGGCGACGAGCTCGCCCCGGCACCGGAAGACGGTGAGTACATCGTCTTCCTGTCTCATTTCAAACGCGGCCTCGGCCTACCCTTTTCCAAGTTTTTCTCCGATTTCCTCCGCCACTTTGGCCACCAGCCACACCACCTTTCTCCGAATGCCATCGTCATGCTGTCCACCCATGCCGTCGTCTGTGAAGCCTTCCTAGGCCTGTACCCAACCATCCATACGTGGGCCAAATACTTTTATCTCCGCCAACAAAGCGTTCCAAATCCCAGCAACCCTATAGTTCCACGCGTGCATGAGGACCCAGACGGGTAGCGCAATGATGCTACAACGCAGCACCAGGCACCACCCGCGGGTACTCGGATTGGGGACCGTGCGCAAGTGGCAGCGCGACTTCCTGTATGTGAAGAACGTTCCTCCCGCAGAAGGAGAAGCTGCTGAAGACCGAATTGGGCTCCCCCATTCCAGAATGTCCTTCCTACGGGACAGAACTGGGGGTATCATCCCAAGAACACTGTGAGCGATGTCGTCCAAGTGGAGAAGCGGCTGGAGCAGCTTGCGGAGGAAGGGCTCCTGCAGGATGACCTGATCGCGTGCTGGGTGTCGTGCCGAGTGCTCCCACTGCAAAGCTGAGCACACAAGATGCGCTACATGGGAGGCCCTCTGGATTGCACCAGGACCACCACCCGCGAGCTCAGCAAGGCCGAGGTGGCCATTTGGGCCAAGTCCATTAGGAGGACCACGCTGACGGACAACTGGGCATATTGCTTTGTGCCGTATAGCCGCACCAAGCGCATTCCCCAGGTGAGTTTTCCTCTCGTACTTGATACCGAGTAGAATTCCTCTTGGCCTTATATTCTTTATGTTTGCAAACCGCACTGAGTAGAGCCTCCTACTTAACACTTAGCCTTGTATGCTTTATGTTTGCATGCTGTGCCAAATAGACTCCCTTTGTATATGCTTTTCCTTAGAGTTTTTAGCTTCTTGTGCTTAGTGTTTGCACGCTAACTGAGTAGAAACACTACTTATTTGCCTCCTCTGATCTTTAGATTTTTGTGTATTTTGTCTGTACGCTAGACCGAGTAGGGTCCCTACTCTGCTGGAGACCAACTTACTTATGCTTTATGTTTGCATTACCAGCACATCCACCGCCAGAAGCCAGAGGACCAGCCCAACTTTGAGGGCAGCTGGGAGGAAGACCGGAAGGAGGATGATGTGACCGCATACGACATCCAAGACACCCTCTCCATTCCTCGTGCCGGTCAGGACGGTAAGTCCCACGTTGACGCCTCTATTCGGGACTGGTCAAAGGATGATGAAGGTGACCGGCTTCACCTCTCTGCTTGTCTACAGTCTGCTTTGCTTTTCTTCTTTTCCCTATTCTGAATCCTTCCTCTTTCTTTGCAGAAGAACCTGCACCGGAGGAGGGAGAAGAACCATTGGACGTGTTTCCGGTGTCTGTGGCTGCTCCCACTACTCGGAAGAGGACGGGCAGCGGTGCGTAGGCTCCTCCTCTCAAGAAACAGAAGAAGACGCCGGGAAATAAGCCGCCGGCAAGCAAGCCCATCTGCAAGAGACGCGCCCCCACCATAGACGGGTAAGTACCTCCGAGTACAATCTGGTTCTCTGCTGTATTTCTTCCTCGTTCCCTTCTCTGCTTTCTTTCTGAGTCTGTTCTTCCTTTGTACGTTTCTTGTCAGCGAGGCACTTGACGCCGATGCCACCGCTGCACCACCTCACATGAAGAAGACGGCCCCGCCCCGAGAGCTGCTCGTGGAGCTCTCGGATGACGATGAGGACCAGGAACCGGAGGGTAGGACGCGTGCGTCCTCCCACATTAAAGAAGAGCAAGACCCTGGCACCGAAAACACTGGCGCCAGGAACGATACTGAACGCGCCTCCGAGCATCCGCAGCCTGATGCGCAGCCGGCTGCTCAAGTTGCCATCAACACCGAGAGCACTCCTACTCCTCCAGCTGCATCAGCTGGGGAGACCACTGAGCGTGCTACCGAGCAGCAGCAGGATAACACAGTTGTGGAGCGGCCAGATGCTGTTGCCGAGTAGCAGTCAGAAGACAACACTGCAGAGCAGCAAGACCCCGCTGCCGAGCAGCGGGTAGAAGAACCTGCGGCAGAGCCGCCCCGCCAAGACCAAGTGCAGCCGGATGCTGCACCGACTAGCCGGCGGCCCCGCCAAGACCAAGTGCAGCCGGATGCTGCACCGACTAGCCGGCCGCCTGTGCCACCAACTCAGCATGCGACTCCACAAGCCAACCAAGTACCACCACCTTCTCAGCAAGCACCTACGCCAGTTCGCCAACAACCTCCACCTTCTCAGCAAGCACCTCCGCTAGTTCGCCAACAACTTCCACCTTCTCAGCAAGCACCTCCGCTAGTTCGCCAACAACCTCCACCTTCTCAGCAAGCACCTCCGCCAGTCCGCCAATTACCTCCACCTGCTCAGCCAACTCCCATGCCCAGCACCAAGAAGCCCGCCAAGATAGCTGCTGTGCCAACTCGGCAACAGCCAAAGAGTGGCGCTGCGCAGGCTGGGCAGCAGCTGCTGCCCTTCAAGCCATCTGGACCCTAGCCTTCCGGACCCCCGCAGCCGAGCGCGCCGCAAGGCGGACAGGCTGGGAAGCCAACCCAGAACACTAAGTGGGCCTTGAATCAAAAGAAGAAACCTCCCAACCCCAACGTCACGCTGGCCCCAGCCAACGTCACCTTCGGTCCTGTGGAGGAGCAGGATGCCGGCGCCAGTCCCAGCGAGAATGAGACCGAGCCCGACTTTCCAGAGTACTGGAAACAGTTGCAGGAGCACCACAAGATCCACATGGCACAGGAATAGGAGCGGATATTTTCTCTAAGAGAGGAAGGGCCGTGACCCGCTCCAAGTAAAAGGGAAAGAAAGACTCCCTCGTTATCAAGGAATTCTCTTCCCGCCAAGCAGATGACGAGGTGCTTCCCGAAGAGGGCATTGCGGATATATTGGACCGAGTAGGCCATATCGAGAAAGTTTGGGACAGCAAGGTACTCGGCCATGCTTCCTGGGATGGTGTTGAGTTGGGCAAACTCGACAACTATCGGACCGAGTGGAACAAGGCCAACATCGGTCCTATTGGAATGGCTGTAGCTACTCCCTGCAGCACACTGGCCATCAAGCTTTTTGTCTAGCACAAATCCATTGAGGATATCGAGCAAAGCTATGTGGTACGTGTTTTTCTTCTTTCTGAATTTTCCGAGTTGTCAGTTTTCTTTTTGCTCTTTTTCTTCTCTTAGCCACTACCCTAGTCCCCGAGATTTGGGCCGAGTAGGTGAAACTCAACTGAGTTGATATCTAGTCGGGCCAAATCTTCCAAAACTCACAATTTCTCCTTCTTCTCTGCAGGATAGCATCTAGGAAAGGACTAAGATTTTACGGCAACTTCTCTAGTCCCACCGCCAACTCAGAGACCGGAACCGGGTTCTGGAATCTCACAAGAGCGACAAGGATGCTCTTGAGAAGAACGCCCTGGACAACACCCTCAAGCTTTATGCTATTGAAAGTAAGATTTTAGCATTTCGATTTGTGCGTTTTGTACTTACGCCCGTTTTTTGCTTTCTGCTCAATTGCTGTCTTCTCTGTAGCCGAGCTCAAGGCCCTGGTGGAGAAACATCAGGATTGCGAAGTTATGTCTGCCTCAGCGAGGAGTAAAATATCTTCTCTAGAAGGTGAGCAATCTTTTTTCTTTTCTGCATTTGCCTTTTCTCATTTGGCTACTCTGCTCAATAGCGTTGTTCTTCCCTCAGAAGAACGCAAGAACTTCCGGGAGCAGCATTTGCAATGCCTCACTCCCGCTGAGGCACATCAGCAAGTGCAGGTCCGAGAGGCCGAGCTGGAGAAGGAGTGTGAGGCCAAGAAGGCGGAGTTCGAAAATTCCAGGTTGATCTTTCAATCGCACTCCAAACTGCAATCAATGCTGTCCGAGAGAAGAAAGATTTTGAGAAAGCAGCTGCTGCCGCAAAGCGGAAACTCGAGCTAGAAATTAAAACTCTGAAGGAAAGGAATCAAGCTCTCGATGTCGCAGTCAGCGAGTCGCGCCGCCTCCAGGATAAGCAAATCCGAGAATCAGATGATTGGAAGACCAAGATGGGGGCCCTTGTACTGGGAATGGAATGTGAGTTGCCGTTACTCTTCACCTTGTTTAGTTTTTTCCTTTCTGCCTTCTTCTACTCGGTCTCTCTTCTTCTCGGCATTTCCTGATCCAGATATATTCCCTGAACTCCATGGTGCTGGTGAAACTGATGTGGATAAAGCGAGAAAGGCCAGGGCCGCAGCTGCTCTGAGTGTTGATGATACCTCTAGCATCGATGATCATCTCGTCAACCTTAAGACCCAAGTACGTTCCCTCAAATACATGGGCACCTCCATGGTGTCCACTGCAATTAAGCTGCACAAACTGTTCTGGCCCGAAAGAGATGTCCAGGAGACCTTCCGCGACATTGCAGCCAACCTGGAGCATGTCAAAGAGGAGTTGAAGAAATGGCGTGCTTCCGCAGCTTGGGCAGGAGCTGACGAGCTCCTTCATTTCATCTTGTCCTGGTACGAAAATCTAGATCTTGACAGGATTGGCACTCGCAAAAATGGCTCCAAGTGGACTGGACGTCCCGAGTGCGTCTCACGCTGAAAGGAAGTGGCCTATGAGCTTGCCTCCTATGCTAACACCAGCCAATACATAGATGGCCCCACCGAGCCGGATACGGATGTTGAGGAAGAGGAGGATGAAGGGGAAGCCGAGTTCGAGGAAGATGTCGGCGAAGACAAAAGCCAGGATGACGAGGCAGCGGAGCAGGAGGGGTCCGAGCACGAAGAGGCCGAGCAAGGGAAGAGTGAGCAGGAGGGGTCCGAGCACGAAGAGGACTCCGGGATGGGAGCCAACCCGGAGACTGAGCAGTCGCAACCCGCCGCGCAGGAGGCGGCCGTCACCACCGAGATGGTGATTGATGACCCCGTTCCTGAGCTGGGCGCGACTGGTGCTGCGACCTTCGAGCTCTACCCTCTTCCCGGCGCTTCAGCCACTCAAGCCTCCAACTCCGCATCGGAGCCAATCTCCACTACTCTAACCTCTTCTGCAGCCGAGCCAACCTCTACAACTGCTGCCTCCGAGCCAGTAGCGCCTACCAACACCAACTCGGATACCACTACCTCCACTGTTGTCTAAATTCCTGCAGTTTCTATCAGATCCTCGAGATGCCGGGTGCAAATACGTTTAAGTTCCCTGTTGCTCAGTTTCATTTGATCAATACTTAGCAATTCTAGCTTAATGCCGGAGTGCGTTATTATGCAAGTCCCCGAGTTGCATTTTTCATTCACTTAGTCTATTCGTCTTTGCTCTTACCTGCCACTTATGGCTTTTTTGGTATTCGAGTCACAAGATTTCCTATACTAAGTTTCAGATACTTAGCCACTTAGAAAATTGTATAGTAACGCTGCCCCCCCCCACTTAGCCGAAAAGAGATACAGAAAAGTAAAGAACACCCTACTCGGTTGCTACACTCCTCTTTTCCTTAGCAATTTTTCGTGTGGTCATTGACCTTTGGCTTGTTCTCTTGCTTGCCATGAAGCCGAGTTGCGGACAGCAGCAGAGTCGAAGAGTTGGCCCTTGGGTTTAAACACACTACTAGATATGCACATGGAATTCTACGTGAATCAACCGAGTAGCCAAGGTAATGCAGAGTAAAAAAGACACAGAGCAAATTTGGACAAGGGCAGTCCCCGAGTTTGAATTCGGAGTGCCGACTAGAATTTTAACTCGGTTGAGAAGATACATACAATGTTTGCTCACGAATGAAAACGGCAGAGTAGAGCTACATTCCAGGGACGCTTGGATTCCTCTCCTGCTCTATCCGGTATGTTCTTATTGGGTGCCTGTGCGTCAACTAGATAGTAGGCATCATTGTGCAGAGCCTTAATGTCGTGGGATAATCACGGCAGAAGTTACCAGGGGTAACTTATCTTGGGGTAAATCGACTCTGGTGTTTGGGAGAGGGTTTAGCTCAGGGAAAATCATGCTAATAATCGATGTTGTAGCTCTGGCAATCAAGTCTCCGAGTCTCCGATCTAGGGTTACAATCTCAGCTCTCGTATTACAGGGAATACTCGAATATCTGATAAGCTCGTCCTTGTCTAACCCTAGGAGCCGGTTTATATATTACCCGGCCCCCTGGCTTCCTATCCAAGGCATACTCGAAGTCCTACCCAGTCACCGCATACAAACCCTAAGTTTCCTTATCGCAATCCACAATCCGGGTTACGAGGCCTACTCCACTCCTTGGGCCTTCTAGAAGCTACCTTTCCTTGAGCCGGGTCTTGTGCGGTTCTTTTTGGGACGAGTTACACCTGGGTATTAGCCTACCGGGTTATCATCCCTCCATCACTTACTCACAATAAAGGGCCCTTCCCACGGAGGGGATAGCTTATGCATCGTGGCTGTGCGCTGCACGAGCCTAAGCACCATGTCTCCTTCTCGGAAACCCTTGGGTTTACTTTCCGGCTATGATAGCGCCTCAGGCTTTGCTGATAAATGGCAGAACGTGACCGAGTTAACTCTCTTGCTTCTTCTCGCAGGTCAACGTCATTTTCTCTCGCATCTCGGGCCTCTTTTTCAGTATAGAGTGTTACCCTGGGTGAGTCATGCTCTAGGTCAGTGGGCAACACGGCCTCAGCTCCATATACCAGGAAGAATGGTGTGTATCCGGTTGATCGGTTAGGGGTAGTCCTTAGACTCCGCAACACCGCTGGCAGCTCGTCTAGCAAACAACCAGGAGTTCGCTGTAATGGCTCAATTAGACTTGGCTTTATACCGGATAGGACCATGCCATTTGCTCTTTCAACTTGCCCATTAGAGGCTAGATGCGCAACTGATGCAACATCTAGTCGGATGCGCTTCTCCTTGCAGAATCTTGCAAAGGCTCCCTCAGCAAAGTTTGTGCCATTATCAGTGATGATGCTGTGCGGATAGTCGTATCTCAAAATGACATCCTTCAGGAAGCTCACAGCTATGACTCCATCACACTTCCGAATAGGCTTGGCCTCAATCGACTTGGTGAACTTATCAACCATGACCAAGATGTGAGTCATGTTGCCTCTAGCCGGCTTGAAAGGGCCTACCATGTCCAAACACCAGACAACAAATGGCCAAGTAATGGGAATAGTCTTTAACTAAGATGCTGGCATATGAATCTTGTTTTCAAACTTTTGACAACCATTGCACTTTCTCACTATATCTTCAGCTTGTCTCAAGGCAGTGAGCCAGAAGAAACCATGCCGAAAAGCCTTATTAACTAGAGCCCGAGAAGAGGCATGATGCCCGCATTCTCCTTGATGTATCTCTTTGAGAATCTCTTCTCCTTCTTCAGGCTCAACGCAGCATGGCAGAACACCAGTTGGGCTCCTTCTGTGCAACTCCTTGTTGATGATGGTGTAGACCTTAGATCTTCTCTGTATTTGCCGGGCTGTGACCTCGTCACTTGGTAGAGTGCCATCCATCAGGAAAGACAAGATGGGCACAACCCAACCCGGCGTGGGCCGAACAGGGAACACATGTTCATCTATCTCCATTGGATCCTCCACCATTACTTTCTCCGAGTTGAGGACGAGTCCCCGAGTCCCCGAGTACTCGGAAATGACCCCCTCGATGAATGCAACAGTCCCCGAGTTAGGAGGGGCAGTCCTCGAGTTAGGAGGGGCAGTCCCCGTGTTAGGAGGGGCAGTCCCCGGGTTGCAGGCGCCAGTCCCCGGGTTCTATTTTGCAGCCTCCCAATCAATCTCCATAGGAACAATTTCTGAATCTGGCAACGATGGAATGAAGATGGATTCCGAGTTGGGAGATGGCTTGATAGATGGTTTTCTTAAATGCTCCAAGGAAATCCCAGGCGGGAAACTGCCGAGAGGACCCCAACTTGGACAGAGTATCAGCTGTATCATTCTAAGCTCGGTGTATGTGATGAAACTCACAGCCATCAAAGAAACCCGGTCATAGTTTGCACCAGAAACCGGTACGATGCCATGTTGGTGATGACTCCCAAGTGCAGGAGATCAATTGTAGTACCTTTCGATAAGTATTTGAGTGTCGAACCCACGAGGAGCTGAAGGTAAGCTATCTATTCTCTAAAGCCCTATAACCCTTTTATATGGCTGTTTATGCAAAGCAATAAGTTTGACTAAAAGGAACTAACTAATTAAAAGCAAGTGACGTGGAGTGTGGTTTGTCTAGTAACTAGTGAAGCAAGTTTAAAATGCAAGTAATCCTAAAGCAAGTTTCTAAAGCAAGTTTCTAAGCAAGTTTCACAAGTAGCAAGCAGCAATTATCTCAAGTATCTCAAGGGAGCAACTGTTCTAGCAATAGGTGTTTCGTTCGTGTGGTTGTCACAATTAGTGAAGCACATGTTTTAGTCTTAGTTGTTTCTTCTAGGAAGGAGCTGTGAATAGGTATAGTCAAGTAAATGATCTACAACCCCTTATGATGGATCTACAACCCCAAGTAAATGACTGCACAAGATTGATTAAGACATAAAGTCCCACCATAGCCTTACGTTCTAAGGCCCCCTATATATATCCCCCAATAACTTAACTTTGTGGCTCGGTCTCAGGTTACTGTCACTCCCAAGTCACCACCACTCCATTATGCTACCGTTGATCACCTTACATGCATTCCCCAACATATGCGTGCACTCATATATTGTACATAAAGACAATCATAGAAGATAACAAACTTGTATGCAACCAATCAACGAACTATTTCACCATTGCCAAGAACAATTCACTACGCAAACATAGACGGGGAGACACAATACATCAAGGGAATATAGTATTGCATCATACATCGTGTTTGCCAACAAATTACAGTGGAGAGATGGAGCTGATCTTGTTGTAGATGTTGATGATGAACACGCCGGAGGGGAGTGGAGCCCTCCGGGGGTGATCCCGGCGGCGTTTCCCCCCTCCGATCTTCTCCGGCGGAAGTCTTATGTCTCTCTGTTTCGTGGTTTCGTCTCTCGGCGCCGCCTCCTTCTCGAAAAGGCCAGGGGACCCTTTATATAGTTGTTTTAGGTCACGAGACACTCGGGAGAAGAAAGATCGACGGCATCGGAGCCACGAGGGAAAAAAGGGGGCCCCACATGCGGCCAAGGAATCTGGCCGCATGGAGGGTCCTCTTTTCCACCTGGTTGGCCTTTTGGCCCTCTACTTTGGCCCATGGTCTTCGTC
This sequence comes from Alopecurus myosuroides, assembly GCA_028641055.1. Classification (NCBI taxonomy): domain Eukaryota; kingdom Viridiplantae; phylum Streptophyta; class Magnoliopsida; order Poales; family Poaceae; genus Alopecurus; species Alopecurus myosuroides. The sequence continues at coordinate 9,839,342 of CM054063.1, read as the reverse complement.
TCGAAAATTCTGAACCGTGCTCTTTGGCCTTGCCCTTTTTAGAGTCCCGAAGCTCCCGGAAAGTCTGAATCACTAAAAAGTACGTTTTCTGGAAAAACAGGGTTAGAACCAAAAGAAGGGGGATTGTTCAGAAAATCCCCCAAATCATTATAAAAAATGAATATAAGTTGCTAATATGTAGGAAAAACAAGTAATAACATGGAAAGTTCATGTATGCATTTTACATGCATCAGTTGGCATCCAAGGCGTCCCAATTGCCGGATACCTGCTGATCCACCAAATCTGAGTCGCCATAACAGACGATACGCTGCACCCCAATCTCCTTGGATACCCTTAGGCCGTTTACCAGTGCCCCATACTCGGCTACATTATTGGATGCCTTGAAGTGTATTTGTAGCACATACTTGAGTTGACCACGCTTGGGTGACGTAAGCACTACGCCAGCACCCAGCCCTTCCTTCACTTTTGAGCCATCAAAATGCATCTTCCATAAGTTGGTTTCCGGCAAGGGAGGCTCGTTCTGCATCTCGTCCCAATCCACCCAAAAATCTGCCAAAGTTTGCGACTTGATGGCTTCTTCTCGCGTACAGGGGAGTGTACGCGGCTAGCTCAATTGCCCACTTGGCTACTCTGCCGCTTGCATCCTTGTTACCCATGTTCTCCGAGACGGGAGCGGTACTCACCACCGTGATGGGATGCTCTTCGAAATAATGCTTGAGCTTCTTGGCACCCAGGTACACGCCATAAGTCATCTTCTGGTAGTGCGGGTAGTTTTGCCTGGAGCTGGATAGCACCTCGTTGAGATAATATACTGGCCGCTGCACCGTCTTGCCTTCCTCTTCTCTTTCCCCACTATCACCACGCTCACTACCCGGTTGGTAGCCGCAATATAGAGCAGCATTGGCTCTTTGGGTAGCGGGCTTGCCAAGATGGGAGCGCTACCCAACATGGTCTTGAGTTCTCTGAATGCCACATCAGCTTGCAGCGTCCAGACGAATTTATCACTTTTTTTCAACAGCTGGTAGAGAGGCAAGGCCTTCTCGCCCATTCTTCCCAGGAAGCGGCTCAGAGAAGCCAAGCATCCTGTAAAATTCTGCACATCCTTCAGTGATCTCGGCAAAGACATGCTCTCTATAGCTTTTTATCTTTGAAGGATTGGCCTGAATGCCCCGGCTGAATACCAAGAAACCGAGTAACTTGCTAGCCGGGACGCCAAAGGTGCATTTAGTCGGATTCAACTTCATCCTGTACTTGCGCAAGTTGGCAAAGGTTTCCTCAATGTCACTAAGTAGAGTATGTGTTTTATTAGTTTTGATGTCAATGTCATCTACGTACACCTTCACATTCTTGCTGATTTGATCATGCAAGAATTTTTGCATGCATCTCTGATAGGTAGCCCCAGCATTCCTCAACCCAAAACACATAACACGATAGCAATAAGCCCCGTACGGGGTAATTGTCGCACCCTGATTTCTAGGGGATACTCACCGTACGAACTGGATAGCAGATGCTTGGATTATGGGGCATAACTGCTCCCACGTCCCAGCTTCCTGGTAGGCCTGCGCTTATGCGCGACAACACAAGCCCTGCTATTCCATCGTCGATGTAAACTATCCACTAGAGATCAAAGGCACTTCCGTCGACGTACTTCAAACCATACACACATGGTACGTCAACAGCGTTGAACAACTGATATCACAACAGATCTCTACGACACAAAAGATTGAAATAAGGTGCAAATAGCTCTCATTAGAGCAGAGATAGCAAATACAATCATTCAGAGGGCACATGCCCCAACAATTCATCATTACATCACAGCGGAAGCATTCAACATGTCTGAGTACATACAAGAACCAAATAGGCCTAAGAGGCCGGAAACGAAAAGACGGAGCCCATCCACGAAGTCTCGGATCCTGCCCGGGTCCGCTATCTACTCGTCAGCAGTCTCGTCATCATACTCCACGTAATAGCCACCAGGTAGATCCTCGGAAACGTCGTCTGCGTAAACCACAGCCCCAAAGGGGTCAGTACATAAACGTACTGGCAAGCAAGACTCACAGTTCACCAAAGTGTAACCCGTCAACACCAAGCGCAGATGCTTTGGGTTCAACGGAAGGAAGGGAATATAAAAGATGCTGCAACTGGCTGCACTAACCAACTACAGAGATTTCTACCACTTCCGGCTAACAGAAAGGAGATAAGATCGAGGATTGTAACCAACTGAAAGATAACTTCAAACAAACCCATCCTGGATCTCGCCCCTTATCCAAAGAAGCAATCCGAGGATAACTCACACAGTTGAGTTAATGATGGTTCATATTATTGTGTCAATAAGCCTATTACTAGTCAAATTGTTAATCAGTGGGTGTAAGGTTGTTAATCATTAGGTTTAAGTTGTCCTGAGTACTTGTTAGCCAGTACTTTCACCAAGTAATCCATAACCACGGAAAACACGGCTTCTCGAGAAGATTATCCCTGCAGGTTTGCACCAATTTGGCCGTACACGTATGAATAACCCGCCAGATGGGAGATCACCCCACCAAGCGGGGCACTCAACACAACCAACCATTCTTCGCATCAAGCCCAAAGAACCTTGGGCGCACGGCTAATCAAGCCCCGAAGAAAAGGGACCCTCATAGCACTCTAAGACCGTGTCCCCCTATATGCCGACTACAAAAGTTCCACCCTGGCATGGGCTCGCAAAAACATGCATGCGGCAAATGGAAAACACGAACTAAATGAGGCGATTTGGACGAGATGCGAATCAGGTAAAGTTGAGGGGGGCGCCCATACTCGCTTCCCACATGCGGGTAGTGCGCTCATCATGGATCAGTAGACAAGACCCTTTTCCTATTAGGGTCGACACTAGCAGGCCTCAAAACCACACAGGGCCTCCTGCCGGTGCCTTATCATAATATTATTATTATTACCATTAGCATTAACATGATTGATTGATTAACATTCGAGCCCCCGGTACAATAATAATAGTAAAAGAAGTAACCGACAACAGACTCGAGCAAAAGCAACCCTAAGCATGCTAGTAAGACACTGGCTCAAACAATGGGTTGTAGGAAGGGAGATGAGGCAATATCAGGGTTACGGGATTCATGTGATAGGTTCGTAACAGAACAACTACTACTAAGGCTAGCAGAAAAGAACAACGGAAAGTATCGGTAACCAATGTTGAAAGGAACACACTGGTTCATGTGAGTGATAACTTGCCTGCAAAACCCAGTAGCCTGGTACTGAGCTAACTCCTTAGAAGGGGTGTCGTAAGTATCGTCGGTCTCAACGTCGTCGTGTATCCGAGAAGAAGCAAACAAACATTGCAGAAAGATAAACAATCAATATCATGGCATAGGTGCACAAACATGGGATGATGCATGTCATGTTAATAGATGCATTAGAATAAACTACTTGACAAGATAACACAATTTAATTGGACCCATATGCAATTGGATTGCATATGGAAAAGATCCATGGAAATAAGTGGAGACAAATGATTTACAATTAATTATTATGTGAGAGTTGTTAGCATGATGCATGCATGATGATAACACCAAAATAACAACAAATAACAATGATAGATGCAAGTGGAAAAGGATTGGAACAAGTTTTGGAAATCATTGATTAAGTTTGGAAAATGTGGTTACTTAAAACATGTCACACAAGTAATTGTTGTTTTCACCACTTGAAATTGTTCATAATAGATAACAAAGTTCATAATTGAAAAGAAAACAAGATTTTAGTTGGAATACATGTTTCACTTGTTGAAAAAGAATTTCAAATAAATTATTTAGGAATTAAACAAGTTTAAGCAAGAATTAAATGAATTTAATTCAACATGAACTTATTTGAATTTTTTATTTGTTCAAAACATTAAGTGAGGTTCATATTTGACAAGGTTATGTTTTTATGGTTTGAAAACATATTTTATATGTCCCAAAAGAATTTGTTTTGATTAAGTTATGAATTTAGCAATATTAAATGATTTAAACAAGGTTTAAATCATTTAACCAATTTTAATTATTCAAAACATGAAACAAATTTTATATTTGGAAAGGTGGTTTAATTTTGCATGGAAAACATATTTTATTTGTGGAAATTGGATTTAAAATGAGCAAGTTATTATTTTGGCAATTTTAAATGCAATAAACAAGAAACAGTTGTTTTCAGCAATTTAAATTATTCAAAACAGCAAACAAAATTTATATTTGGAAAGTACATGAAAAGTTGATTGGAAAACATATTTAGTTTGTGGAATTTGGAATTTTTATGCCCAAGTTATGAATTTTGCAAGTTTAAGTGAATTTGACAAGTTTTCAAATATTGCACCAAATTAAAATATTCAAAACAGTAAAGAAATTTTATATTTGGATAGAACATTTAATTTGGGACAGAAAACATATTTAAAAAGTTAAAATTGGAGTTGGGATGAATTTCTTATGCATTTTACAAGATTTAGTGTAAATCTGCCATTTTTAGAAACTAGGGACTAGAAAAAAATATTTTGCAGGGCTAGAAATAATCACCAGGGGCATGGATGTGAATCTGAGATGTTTCTGTGGCCAAAAGGATGAAAAACAAAAAGGTTGGATTAATTGAGGGAGGGGGGATTCGAACCCCCCACCTCCTGATGTGCTCAAGGGTGCCTAACCATTGGGGTACTTCTCTGTGTGTTTATAGGATGGGAGCAGCGAGGGGGTTAAGGTTCAGATCCGCACTGAAATAAATCGGGAGAAAAGGGCAGCCAAAAAGGTGGGGTGCGGGGAGTCGAACCTGCAACCTGAGGCTGCGCGCACAGGGGCCTCTGCCACTGCGGTGGCGATTGGTTTGTGATAGGATAGGTTCGTGGGGGAGCTTAAGGTGCAGTACTGCGGGATAACTGAACTGAAATCTGTACGCAACCTGAACATGGCGGACAGAGATCCCTCGCTGCTGCTCGCCGGCCGGAGGGGGCGCCGTGGTGGAGGCTCTGTGGGGGCGTGGGGTGGCCGGAGATGGAGGAGAGAGGCGAGAGGAGGAAGGGAGATGGGGCGCACCTTGATGGCCCTCGCGCGGATGGAGGCGCAGGGGGTCGGTGGAGCAGGGCGGATAGCAGGTGGTCGCCGTCAACTTGATGCGGATGGCGGCGGCTCTCCGGGCAGTCCCGGCCGCTGCCGCGGGGACGAGGAGGGAGCCCGCGGTGAGGGCTTTCCATTCCCGCCCTCACCGCGGCCGGAGGGGGCCCAGACGGCCGGCGACCACAGGAGGAGGAGGAGGCTTCCTGTTGAGTTTCAGCTACAGAGAAAATTTCAGAACAGAGAGATGGAGGGGAGGAAGAAGGAAGAAGAGATGGAGGCGGGGGAGAGGGAGAAGAGAGAGTAGGGGAAACCCTAGGGCATCTAGGTAGAGTTATAGGAGGGAGGGGATGGTGATCACCGTTGCTGCATCTCTCTGTAGCACGTGGACAAGCCGGATGCGATCCGTACCGAGGAGGAAGAAGACACTGCGAAGGGGTATGGGCCAAGGGGGAAGTGGGCTTGGGCACTAGGTGGGCTGGGAAAAGGAAAAAGGAAAAAGGGCCTGCTGTCTCTCTCTCCCTTGTGTGTTGTTTTATTTTTATTTTTGCTCTCTTTTTTTTTGTAAAAAGGAAATTAGAAAAGGAATTTGAGGTAGATTTTCAAGTCAGAAAATTATGAAATAATTTCCTATGCATTGGGAATTCAAAATGCCCAGCTGCACAAAATTTGTTTTCTCAAAATCTCAAATTTTTGTTGCTATTTGAAATTCAAATGAATTTGAGTGAATTTTGCGATAATTGAAAAGGTTTGAAATTCCACCAAATTAATTGTTGCAAATTCAAATTTATGGAAAAAAAATAACTTATTAGATTAGATTATTTTATTTGAAAAGGTTGTAACAGACCAAGTGTGAAAACATAAGTGATTTGAATTTAGTTGAATTTTGAGAATCCACACATGAAAGCAATATGATGACATGATGCAATACTTTAATTAAACAAGAAATCAAACATTCTAAGGGACATTTTCATACTTGGGATGTTACAAAACGCCCCCCCTTGAAGGAATCGCGCCCCGAGATTCCTACTGAGAAAAGAAAAGGTCCGGATACTTCTTGGGAAGATCCTCCTGAGCTGTGACACGTGAAACACATCGTGCACATTGGATAGTTTCTGGAATTTCAAAACGATAGGCAACCCTGGCAACTCTTCTGGAAGATGTCAGGGAATTTGGAAACCTCCGGAACATTTTCAAGTAAAGGGAGAGGTATTGTATTGAGGGTGTATAGCTGGATAGAATTTGACTCATTTGTAGAATATACTAGCTGGAATGTGTTGATTCAGGAAGTGGGAGGCATACTAAAATCAGCAACCACAACAACCTTTCTGGCCAGATAGACTTGATATTTGGGAAGTTTTGATTTGACGTCGGTAAAAGAATTGATGTGGAAAACAACAACAAGATTTGAACGGACGAAAAGGATGTTGAGAAGAACAGGATAGCAACATCGGGGAAAACGCGAACAAAACACTCCTGAGGTACTACGGAAAAACCCATCCGGGCTTCTAAAGGATCAATATCTACTGCTTAAGGAATAGAGGATCTGCTTCCGGGGCTTACACGCCTCCGTTCTCAATCATGAGTAGGCAACATGATAAATCATGTCACAACCACCTCCATTCCTATGGTCTAGTAGATATAACCATCCTAGAGAAACCAGGATTCGTGAAATCCTAACTTGAAAGTTTAGATGAGAAGGGAAAAACAACGTTGCACTTCCTTACCAGAAAAAGGGAGGGTGGGTGGGGAAAGAAGAAAAAGAACAGAATTCCTACTCTCACGTTTCATTTTTCCTATATAGCTACAAAATAGTTTCTAGACTCAACTGCGACCAGTAAAAAGGGATCCTACAGGCAGACAGGCTCTGATACCATTTGTCGCACCCTGATTTCTAGGGGATACTCACCGTACGAACTGGATAGCAGATGCTTGGATTATGGGGCATAACTGCTCCCACGTCCCAGCTTCCTGGTAGGCCTGCGCTTATGCGCGACAACACAAGCCCTGCTATTCCATCGTCGATGTAAACTATCCACTAGAGATCAAAGGCACTTCCGTCGACGTACTTCAAACCATACACACATGGTACGTCAACAGCGTTGAACAACTGATATCACAACAGATCTCTACGACACAAAAGATTGAAATAAGGTGCAAATAGCTCTCATTAGAGCAGAGATAGCAAATACAATCATTCAGAGGGCACATGCCCCAACAATTCATCATTACATCACAGCGGAAGCATTCAACATGTCTGAGTACAGACAAGAACCAAATAGGCCTAAGAGGCCGGAAACGAAAAGACGGAGCCCATCCACGAAGTCTCGGATCCTGCCCGGGTCCGCTATCTACTCGTCAGCAGTCTCGTCATCATACTCCACGTAATAGCCACCAGGTAGATCCTCGGAAACGTCGTCTGCGTAAACCACAGCCCCAAAGGGGTCAGTACATAAACGTACTGGCAAGCAAGACTCACAGTTCACCAAAGTGTAACCCGTCAACACCAAGCGCAGATGCTTTGGGTTCAACGGAAGGAAGGGAATATAAAAGATGCTGCAACTGGCTGCACTAACCAACTACAGAGATTTCTACCACTTCCGGCTAACAGAAAGGAGATAAGATCGAGGATTGTAACCAACTGAAAGATAACTTCAAACAAACCCATCCTGGATCTCGCCCCTTATCCAAAGAAGCAATCCGAGGATAACTCACACAGTTGAGTTAATGATGGTTCGTATTATTGTGTCAATAAGCCTATTACTAGTCAAATTGTTAATCAGTGGGTGTAAGGTTGTTAATCATTAGGTTTAAGTTGTCCTGAGTACTTGTTAGCCAGTACTTTCACCAAGTAATCCATAACCGCGGAAAACACGGCTTCTCGAGAAGATTATCCCTGCAGGGTTGCACCAATTTGGCCGTACACGTATGAATAACCCGCCAGATGGGAGATCACCCCACCAAGCCGGGCACTCAACACAACCAACCATTCTTCGCATCAAGCCCAAAGAACCTTGGGCGCACGGCTAATCAAGCCCCGAAGAAAAGGGACCCTCATAGCACTCTAAGACCGTGTCCCCCTATATGCCGACTACAAAAGTTCCACCCTGGCCTGGGCTCGCAAAAACATGCATGTGGCAAATGGAAAACACGAACTAAATGAGGCGATTTGGACGAGATGCGAATCAGGTCAAGTTGAGGGGGGCGCCCATACTCGCTTCCCACATGCGGGTAGTGCGCTCATCATGGATCAGTAGACAAGACCCTTTTCCTATTAGGGTCGACACTAGCAGGCCTCAAAACCACACAGGGCCTCCTGCCGATGCCTTATCATCAAATTATTATTATTACCATTAGCATTAACAGGATTGATTGATTAACATTCGAGCCCCCGGTACAATAATAATAGTAAAAGAAGTAACCGACAACAGACTCGAGCAAAAGCAACCCTAAGCATGCTAGTAAGACACTGGCTCAAACAATGGGTTGTAGGAAGGGAGATGAGGCAATATTAGGGTTACGGGATTCATGTGATAGGTTCGTAACAGAACAACTACTACTAAGGCTAGCAGAAAAGAACAACGGAAAGTATCGGTAACCAATGTTGAAAGGAACACAGTGGTTCATGTGAGTGATAACTTGCCTGCAAAACCCAGTAGCCTGGTACTGAGCTAACTCCTTAGAAGGGGTGTCGTAAGTATCGTCGGTCTCAACGTCGTCGTGTATCCGAGAAGAAGCAAACAAACATTGCAGAAAGATAAACAATCAATATCATGGCATAGGTGCACAAACGTGGGATGATGCATGTCATGTTAATAGATGCATCAGAATAAACTACTTGACAAGATAACACAATTTAATTGGACCCATATGCAATTGGATTGCATATGGAAAAGATCCATGGAAATAAGTGGAGACAAATGATTTACAATTAATTATTATGTGAGAGTTGTTAGCATGATGCATGCATGATTATAACAACAAAATAACAACAAATAACAATGATAGAGGCAAGTGGAAAAGGATTGGAACAAGTTTTGGAAATCATTGATTAAGTTTGGAAAATGTGGTTACTTAAAACATGTCACACAAGTAATTGTTGTTTTCACCACTTGAAATTGTTCATAATAGATAACAAAGTTCATAATTGAAAAGAAAACAAGATTTTAGTTGGAATACATGTTTCACTTGTTGAAAAAGAATTTCAAATAAATTATTTAGGAATTAAACAAGTTTAAGCAAGAATTAAATGAATTTAATTCAACATGAACTTATTTGAATTTTTTATTTGTTCAAAACATTAAGTGAGGTTCATATTTGACAAGGTTATGTTTTTATGGTTTGAAAACATATTTTATATGTCCCAAAAGAATTTGTTTTGATTAAGTTATGAATTTAGCAATATTAAATGATTTAAACAAGGTTTAAATCATTTAACCAATTTTAATTGTTCAAAACATGAAACAAATTTTATATTTGGAAAGGTGGTTTAATTTTGCATGGAAAACATATTTCATTTGTGGAAATTGGATTTAAAATGAGCAAGTTATTATTTTGGCAATTTTAAATGCAATAAACAAGAAACAGTTGTTTTCAGCAATTTAAATTATTCAAAACAGCAAACAAAATTTATATTTGGAAAGTACATGAAAAGTTGATTGGAAAACATATTTAGTTTGTGGAATTTGGAATTTTTATGCCCAAGTTATGAATTTTGCAAGTTTAAGTGAATTTGACAAGTTTTCAAATATTGCACCAAATTAAAATATTCGAAACAGTAAACAAATTTTATATTTGGATAGAACATTTAATTTGGGACAGAAAACATATTTAAAAAGTTAAAATTGGAGTTGGGATGAATTTCTTATGCATTTTACAAGATTTAGTGTAAATCTGCCATTTTTAGAAACTAGGGACTAGAAAAAAATATTTTGCAGGGCTAGAAATAATCACCAGGGGCATGGATGTGAATCTGAGATGTTTCTGTGGCCAAAAGGATGAAAAACAAAAAGGTTGGATTAATTGAGGGAGGGGGTATTCGAACCCCCCACCTCCTGATGTGCTCAAGGGTGCCTAACCATTGGGGTACTTCTCTGTGTGTTGATAGGATGGGAGCAGCGAGGGGGTTAAGGTTCAGATCCGCACTGAAATAAATCGGGAGAAAAGGGCAGCCAAAAAGGTGGGGTGCGGGGAGTCAAACCTGCAACCTGAGGCTGCGCGCACAGGGGCCTCTGCCACTGCGGTGGCGATTGGTTTGTGATAGGATAGGTTCGTGGGGGAGCTTAAGGTGCAGTACTGCGGGATAACTGAACTGAAATCTGTACGCAACCTGAACATGGCGGACAGAGATCCCTCGCTGCTGCTCGCCGGCCGGAGGGGGCGCCGTGGTGGAGGCTCTGTGGGGGCGTGGGGTGGCCGGAGATGGAGGAGAGAGGCGAGAGGAGGAAGGGAGATGGGGCGCACCTTGATGGCCCTCGCGCGGATGGAGGCGCAGGGGGTCGGTGGAGCAGGGCGGACAGCAGGTGGTCGCCGTCAACTTGATGCAGATGGCGGCGGCTCTCCGGGCAGTCCCGGCCGCTGCCGCGGGGACGAGGAGGGAGCCCGCGGTGAGGGCTTTCCATTCCCGCCCTCACCGTGGCCGGAGGGGGCCCAGACGGCCGGCGACCACCGGAGGAGGAGGAGGCTTCCTGTTGAGTTTCAGCTACAGAGAAAATTTCAGAACAGAGAGATGGAGGGGAGGAAGAAGGAAGAAGAGATGGAGGCGGGGGAGAGGGAGAAGAGAGAGTAGGGGAAACCCTAGGGCATCTAGGTAGAGTTATAGGAGGGAGGGGATGGTGATCACCGTTGCTGCATCTCTCTGTAGCACGTGGACAAGCCGGATGCGATCCGTACCGAGGAGGAAGAAGACACTGCGAAGGGGTATGGGCCAAGGGGGAAGTGGGCTTGGGCACTAGGTGGGCTGGGAAAAGGAAAAAGGAAAAAGGGCCTGCTGTCTCTCTCTCCCTTGTGTGTTGTTTTATTTTTATTTTTGCTCTCTTTTTTTTTTTGTAAAAAGGAAATTAGAAAAGGAATTTGAGGTAGATTTTCAAGTCATAAAATTATGAAATAATTTCCTATGCATTGGGAATTCAAAATGCCCAGCTGCACAAAATTTGTTTTCTCAAAATCTCAAATTTTTGTTGCTATTTGAAATTAAAATGAATTTGAGTGAATTTTGCGATAATTGAAAAGGTTTGAAATTCCACCAAATTAATTGTTGCAAATTCAAATTTATGGAAAACAAATAACTTAATAGGTTAGATTATTTTATTTGAAAAGGTTGTAACAGACCAAGTGTGAAAACATAAGTGATTTGAATTTAGTTGAATTTTGAGAATCCACACATGAAAGCAATATGATGACATGATGCAATACTTTAATTAAACAAGAAATCAAACATTCTAAGGGACATTTTCATACTTGGGATGTTACAGTAATAAAGGCAGTTTTTATTTGATCACCCGGGTTGAGAGCTATCTGATGGAAACCATAGTAGGCATCAATGAAACACAAAAATTTGCACCCGGCAGTAGAATCGATCACCTGATCTATGCGGGGTAGCGGAAACGGGTCCTTGGGGCAGGCCTTTTTCAAGTCGGTGTAGTCCACGCACATACGCCATGCCACCTCCGCCTTGGGGTCTTCCTTCTTCTTATCGACTATGACCGGATTTGCCAGCCAGTCGGATGCAGCACCTCCATGATGAACCCACTTATCAGCAACTTGGTGATCTGATCACCGATAGATTTCCTTCTCTCTACCGCAAAGCGGCGCATTGCCTGCTTCATCGGCTTGGCGTCTAGGCGCACGTGTAGCGAGTGCTCAACCAACTCCCTCAGGACACCCGGCAAGTCCTCATTGGACCATGCAAAGACATCCCGATTCTCACGGAGGAAGTGGATGAGCTCGCTTTCCTATTTCTCGCCCAACCCGGCGCCAATGATGGCAACACGGTCTGGGAACTCAGGGTCAACCTGGACCTTCTTGGTCTCCTGGGAAGCCTGCAAAGCAGCTCCGTACTGAGAACTCGGCATGCCAGGTGCACCGACTTGAGCTGCTTGAGCCATGGCCACCACCTCATGTATCTTCTTCTTCTCACCAGCAACGACCAAGGATTCTGCCAGCAGAGATCCAGCAGAAGCGCACACCAGGAAACGCTTGTAATCACCCGAGATGGTGATGACACCATTGGGACCGGGTAGCTTCATCTTCAGGTAGGCTGCATGGGTTGAGGCCATGAACTTGGTGAGTGCAGGCCTACCGAGTAGAGCGTGGTAAGGGATCTGAAGATCAACCACTTCGAACTGGAGGCACTCGGTGCGACAGTTCTCCCTGGTGCTGAATAGCACATCTATCCAGATGCGGCCGATTGGAGCACAAGACACTCCCGGCACAATGCCATGGAAAGTAGTCCTCCTGGGTAGCAGCATGTTCTCGGCGAGGCCGAGCTTCTCCAGGGTATCTCGGTACATGATGTTGATGCTGCTGCCGTTATCGATTAGCACCTTGATGAACTTGACATTCTTCTTGGTTCCTAGGAAGGTGGGGTCTACCACCAATGCATATGTACCCGGATTGGGCATCACCCTGGGATGATCATCCTTGGACCAGGTAACCTCTTGGTCGCACCCATGCAGATAGTGTGTCACTGCCGGGATCAATGCGTTCACTTCCATCGCGCGCATTCGCTGCGACTGATTGTCATCCGGCTCAGTGGTGAATACCATGTAGCTCTCATGGTGCTCCTGATATTGATTCCGGTCTCGACCACCATCATTGCCGTTGTTTTTGTTGCCATTATTGTTGTTGTTGTTGTTGTTGTTGTTGTTGTTGTTGTTGTTGTTGTTGTTGTTGTTCCTGTTGTTGTTGTTGTTGTTGTTGCGGGCGTAGAAGTTGCGGTTGTTGTTGCGGTTGTTGTAGTTGCGGTTGGCTCCCTGAGGCACTTGGTTCACGTTCTCCCTTCTCGGATTCTCGGCCGGCCTGGGAGGAGCTGCCCGAATAGGCTGCACATTGGCACCCTCCGGCGGCAGAGGAGAAGGAGGGGGCAGCTGACCAAAGCCTTCACTCTTGATGCGGTCCCACCAGCTGCATTGCCGGGTAGTGTGGTTGGCCGGCCTACTCGGATGCCGAGTATGGAAGCTACATGGCCCATCTTTCATGTTCTCAAATATAAATCTCTGAGCATCTCCGGAATCCGGGTTGCTGTTGCCTTGCTGGGGGCGTTGTATTGCTTCTTGAAGCCTTGGCCCTGGTTCTGGTTCTGCCCGTATTGGGCTCCAGCAGTTTTCTGCCTTTGGCTACTCCCAGCAGCCGCATTGTCCTGGTTCACAGCATTCACTTGCTCAGAACCGTACCGAGTATCCGGTTGGTCATCTCTGCGCTTGATTCAGAAATCTTGTCGGTCATGGCGCCTGTTGCCATCTTGGTTTCTCCTTCTCGGTTCGAAGGAATCGAGCAGAGGCTGAGTAGGGTCGCCGAGTGCATACATGTGAGCTATCTTGATCGTCTCGGCGAGCGTACTCGGCATCTCTCTCTGCAGCCTTGAGCAAACCAGGTGATTGCCTGCGCCTCATTCACACCTTCACACGTGTTCCTCAATGTACTCCACCGAGTAAGGCACTCTCGGTTAGTTTCCTCCTCCCGCTGCTTGCAAGACGAGAGCTGTTGCGGCCTATTCGGCTCTTGTACGTGCTGATAAAGTTGCTGACGAAGGCTTCCGAGAAGTCAAGCCAGCAGTTGATACTGTCCCTTGGCAAATTATTGAGCCAGATCCGAGAAGGGCCCTCTAGCATCTGTGGGACGTATCTCACAGCCCATCTCCGGTTGCCGCCTGCAATGTGCAACACGGTAACGTAATCACTCAGCCAGTCATCCGGCTTGGTGCTGCCATCATAGCACTTGGTCCCTCTAGCCAGCTGGAACTTGTTATCGGAAGGCTCTCCCATGATTCGGTGATCAAAACAGGCTGGGCCGGGTGGCCCCTTCGTCTCGATCTGCTCAGAACGATGAATCCGGTCTAGCTTGTACCTTGCATCTGTGGGCTCCAGCACCCGGTCACCAAGGCGATCAATGACATCTCTCGGATCAGCGTATCCGGCTTGCTCCGTTGCCGAGTACCCATCATCATAGCGGTCCCGCTGCACGGGTGCAGGTTGAGCAACCGGGTTGGCCGCCACCCCAACTGCTTGCGGCTGCACCCCCTGCTGAACCGGGTGGGCAGCATGACGCCGAGATGAGCCATCTCGATTTTCTCCTTTCCCCTTGCTGCGAGCTTTAGTGGCTTGATAGCCTTTTCCCGCAGAGTTGTGTTTCTGCCCGGGCTGCCGCTCTACAGCGCGCTGTTTTCCGGCGACAGCCGGGTCGTACACCTGCATCTGCTTGTTTCTCCCAGAGGTCACACTGTGGGCCCTCTCAGTGCTGGGAAGCGGCGATGAGGCCTAATCCAGAGATCTCAACCCATGCGAGTGAAAAACGTGGGAAGCCCCGGCCCCCGGGTTGGCTTTCCGGAAGGCCTCATTCTGCCTACCGGCTTCTAGCAGTAGCTCATTGAGCCTATCCTACTGCCTAGCGCGAGCATCACCAGTGAGATGCGGCAACTCGGCAGCGACTGCCTCTGCAGCCCTAAGCGTTTTGGCAGGAGAGCTATACTTGGGCCTACCAGTAGTGTTCAAACTAGCAGACAGACTAGCAGCTCTACCATTTCTGTCTAGCTCAGCGCCTAAGTTGCGGGGAATAGCACCTAGCTTGCTAGGCAGCCTAGAAATTGGAGTAAAACTGTGTGCCCTGTTGTACTCATTTGGATATAGGTTAAGATCAAGCCTAACCTTCTCTAGCTCCTGGGACTCCACGAGTAGCTCTTGACGCTGCTGCTCGAGTTGCGCCTTCAACGCCATGAGGTCCGCGTCGGTGGGCTGTGGCATGCCCATCTGCTCGGTGGCGCCAACGCGAGCAGCCGGTATAGCCGCAGACGTGGAAGGAGCCACGTAACCCGGAATGTTCCGGTGCATGTCGTAGGGCTTGTGGACCCTTTCGGCCGGCTCCTCGATGACCTCAGCTGCAGTGGCCACGCCTTTCCCAGCATCGATAGCCGGGCCCGTCATCATCACCTCCACGCTGTCTGCAGAGCAGCTAGCCGGCTTCCCGCGGGCAGCGAGTACAGCAGGAGGATCATCCGCGGCGAGCACCTCCTCCGGGAACTCGCGGATGACGGTGGTGGGGACGTAGACCAAGTGCACGCCGAAGGAGAGGACCGAGCCGCCTGCAGGCACGGGCCTGCCGCCGAAATCTCCGGCGTTGTCGGCGACGAAGTCGAAGGAGCCGAATCTGTGGACAAGGCCACAGACCACGCGTTCCCCGATGCAGAAACGGGTCCCGTCTGAATGTGAACCCCAGTCAGCGCCGCTGCTGGCCCCACAGTGGGCGCCAACTGTCGTAGAGTGGTGAAGACAGATGCCATGGGATGGCTAATGAGTTGGGGCCGATGGACGCTATAGGTATCTGGGGAGGAATCGCACGTCGAGTAGACGTGCACGAAGAACACTGCAAACACCTCGATCTACCCAGGTTCGGGGCCCTCGTGTGGAGGTAACACCCCTACTCCTGCCTATCTCTCTGTATATGTGATGTCCGAGTAGCCATAGTAAAAATTAGGCCTTCAGCCGAGTAGCCACTCTCTTGCTCTTTCTACTTCTAGTGCTCGCTCTTGCAATAAATGCTCTCAAGGCCAACGTCCCTCACGCAGGAGGGGGCTGGGCACCTTACATACTGGTGCCCAGCCGAGTAAACAATGAATAAAAGGTACACAATGGGACATCTCTACTGTGATGCAGAGCACGCTTCCGGGTTCCCACTAACGCCATGGCGAGAAGTCGCCCTGCCGTCCGGTTGACATGACTTGTCCACCCTGTCAGTCTCCTAGAGTAGGCCGCCCGACACGTCCTGTCCCCTCTGTCAGTGACAGGACGTGACAGGCGCCTACCCTCACTGTGTCCACGCCGTAGCGCGGATAATCATGTACCTAGTAAGTTGAACCGCACACATGTACGGCTGCGGGATACGCGGGATCTCGTCAGAACGGCTCAATTGACTTCTCGCCCGAGTAGGATTGCAGTCCATCTACTTGGACCACTCGTTCTCTATTCGGACGATTCTGATCTTCCACATTATCTTCACCGGGCCTTCAATACCAATCACCGAGTAGAGTCTATCAGATACATATACCCGGGTAGCCGCCTTCCCGGCAAACAGTACTTTGACCTCTGTTTTACTACCTGCCTTATACCTACTCGGGGGTAGCCCCCCGACAATTTGGTTTACTTATCATGACCAAACGTTCTTGAGGACAGACATGAATTTCTTCATGTGCTTTGCTTCATACAGTTGATTAATCTTTATTCTTTTGATAGGTGTTGTGGGTGTGATCCTATGCTAATGCACTACCTTAAGTTGGACTCATACATACTTGTGATTATACCCCTTGCAATCATCCATAACTACAAGAAAGTAATTAAGATAAATCTAACCACAACATTAAACTCTACGATCCTACATTCTCTCATGCATCGGTTTCCTAATGGCGGTTTAGGTTTCTATCACTCCGGAAACTCACAATTAGTACCCGAATACACAATGCGTTCCCCTAGGCACATAAAGGTGAAGTGTCATATAGTCAACATTCACATGACACCACTAGAAGAATAGCACCACAACTTAAATATCAAACCATTAAACATTACTCAACATACACTACTAGGGAAAAGGTCATGCGTGACGCACCGAAATGCCTTATCCGTGACGCACCATGGCGCGTCACGGCTCTCACGCCGCGCCTATTGAGTTAGAGACGCACCTGCTCGGTGCGCCACGCCTATTGTTACCCGTGACGCACGGCCACAGTGCGCCGCGGCTATTTTGTGGTGCGTCACGCCTAACCTCAGTGGTGCGCCACGCCTAACCTCACTGGTGCGCCGCGCCTATATGATGCATCCATGGCTAAGTTTCCTGGTGCGCCACGCCTATTCTTTTAGGTGCATCACGGCTATATTATGCTGTATTTTTTTTTAAATACACAGTACCATATTTATATAGGTATATACAGCTCAAATACAGAAGAATATAAGTAGACAAAATGGATCGAAACAGTTCTGTGACAAACAAATAATATATATAGTTGATCATACTGCTTAGAATTCCGAATAGCTACATCAAACAGTTGATTGTCAATACAAAGTGTTTATGAGAGCCAAATAGATACATCAGACAGTTAATCATCGAGACCGACTACATCGATCGATGCTTCATCATCGTTACAAGTGACCTATCTAGTCGCCGATAACCTAATCATCTAGCTAGGAACCATAGCATGACGATTGAGGCGACGGCGACAAGAGCGGCGGCGAGGGTCTTCATCGACTTGTTCTTCTTCTTCTTCGTCTTCTGTTCCTCGAGATGGATGAACCAGCTAGCTTCTGCCGCCACTCTTGTGTTGTACGATTTGTAGGAATTGCCCCTGAACTTGTTCACCTGCTCGAAGAAGTCTTCCCAGTGATCGTAGACTCCTGGAACCCTGCCTCTAAACACCACGTAGCACCTCGGCATCTGTAATGACAAGAAAGAAAAACAAAAGCAATAGTTTTAAACATGTCCGCAATAAATATTAAATAGACAAATATGACATATATAAGATGAAAGTTAAACACAAAGGATCAAATTGGCTCTTCTCATATCTTGTGCTTGTTACGAGGTAGTACACGTGATGGCGATCCGGAGAAGGATGAAGACAAGGGTTTCTGAACTTTGTTGAAACTAAACAAAATCACATATGTAAGTGTTTGTGAAATCCGAACAAAGTTGGACCATTTAGTGCACATACATAACGGTGACATTCTTCATAGCCCTCTCCGGGGCTATGAAAAATATCACCATTACGTATATGTACCAAACGGTGCAACTCAGTTCTGATCTCACTAACAATAATATTACATATGCGACGTTCCTTAGTTCCAACCGAATCCCTCGTGTTCATCCTTTTCCCGGATCATCACCGCCTGTAGTACCTCTTAACAGGAACAAGATGGTCATCAGGCCTTGATGTGAAGTTGGACCTTCACATTTTGTGCTTACTACGAGGTAGTGCACGTGATGGTGAATCGGAAAAGGACGAAGACAAGGGTTTCTGGAAATCTTTGAAACTAAACAAAATCATATATGTAATATCGTGAGATCCGAACAAGGTTAGACCCTTTTGTCCACCCACATAATGTAGACATTCTTCATAACCCCGGAGGGGATTTCTGAGGAATGTCACCATTACGTATGTGGACAAAAGGGTTCAACTTCGTTCGGATCTCACGATATTACATATGTGGCGTTATTTAGTTCCAGAAACCCTCATCTCCCTCCTTTCCCCGGATCACCACCGCCTGTAGTACCTCTTAACAGGAACAAGATGGTCATCGGTCTGTGTGCCTCATATTTAGGTTGGACACATACATGCAGCCTAGGTGGACCCGGAGCGCCAAGTAGGATGCACAAGATCCTAACTTTGTGAAAATCACAAGGCGCACCAAACCACCAAGGCCATCTTAGTATGAACCAGCTCTTTTAATCATCGGCATATTTATTCAAAAGATCGAACGAACATCACAAGTAAAACTGCAATAATAAAAAGCAAGATAATCAAGCATTGGCATCATTGAGCATCGCTTTACACGATGGACGATTCATAACCGTAACGATGTGTGCCTCATATTTAGGGTGGACACATACAAGCGGCCTTGGTGGACCGGGTGCGCCAAGTGGGATGCACAAGATCCTAACTTTGTGAAAATCACAAGGCGCACCAGACCACCAAGGCCATCTTAGTGTGAACCAACTCTTGTAATCATCGGAATTTATTTATTCAAAAGATCGAACGAACATCACAAGTAGGACCGCAATAATAAAAAGAAAGATAATTAAGCATTGACATAATTGAGCATCTGTTACACGATGGACGATTCATAACCCTAACGATTGAGTTCAACTAATTTCGGAAAATGTAGCAAGCCTTACAATAGTTCTCACTCCTTCTGACTCATCCGCCTAGGGATTACAACGGGACAGCCCTTCAGAGTGATGAAGGGCCTGTCGTCGCATGAAGTTGCTAGGTAGGTATCTATGTCTCGGTTCGGCATGGCGAACCGGAAGTAAAATGTCCCACTCCTGTTCACCACTTCATGAAGGATTTTCGTGGCAAAGCACTTCTGGATATCATATATCTCTTCTCTAACCTTGTCATCGCCGACCACCGACAAGCGGGAGGCCCATTCTTGGACTTGACTAGGCAGGGTAACGTATTGTTGATCCCGTACGTACGCCCGCGTATGATGGAGGACATAGTAGGTGTCTCTGTTACTGCCTGCCGGCTGCTTGATGCACGCGCAAGTCGTCGTGTGGGTGAACACCCGAGCGCCCTGAAAGACCTTCTCCCTAGCGATTATGTCCCCCTTTGCATGCTAGCCGGTGAGAGCATTATTCAAAACTTTCTTCATGTTGGAGTAGTCTTTCTTCACCGCACTCCCTGAGTCGAGACACGTGGCATGCGAATGACTGAAACAAATGCAGATGAGTGTGCATTGTGTATATCTGAGTGGAACAATCCAAACAAAGTGTTGGAAAATAGCGATGAAAATCTAAAGAAAATTACTTTTGATTCGGCAAGAATATTGACTTACCCGGCAAAGTAAGGCATGAGGATGTAATCCTTGGTATGGTTCGCCAGCATGAGGTCCTGGAGATATGTCGGCGCGACTACCTGGTTCCCAACGGAGCACAACACGTTATGGCGCATGTAGAAGGGGTCCACTAACGCGATGCCCGGTGTATTATCCCTGCTGACTTGCACCGCCAGACTGAGCCAGTATAGGCGGACCATGGAGTAGTGCAGCGGATTGCTATGGAACATATCGAAGATGTCTTAAAACCGCAGACTATCCTATCCGTGCCGGTTGATTCGACGAAGCCCAAGTCCTTTGGCACCATGGCAATGAAAACCGGGTATGATGGATCCTTGGATTCAACAAGGCGCGATTCAAGAAAAAGAATGTTGTCATGCAAACTCGGCATATCCCCACTTGCGGACTTGAGCTTGTTCTGGTTAAGCATAGGCTGACCCATCACATGCATCTTCGGCGTATGCTTAGATGTAGGTGGCCCGTCCTGAACACGGAGCGTCATCTTAGCAGCCTAGCTCGCGGACTTTGCGGCCTTGGATCTAGTTCCTCTTTTCCGCGGCTTCGGTGCTTTCGTAATGCACTCCCTCTCAATCTCCTCATTAGCCGTCTTACGGATTGTGCCAAGGCTGAAAATAACTCCTCCCTTCGCGCTTTTTTGAGTCTCGGTGCAGGGGGCGACATCTGGAGGCGTGTCTCCCGAGAACCGAATAGATGCTTGCAATTGGATTTATCCGCGGGAGGAGCCTCACCACGAGCCTCCGTGCTAAGGTAGGGTTCTTCTGGGGGAGGAGCAATGTAATCTCCGCCACCAAAGTCATCAGCGATGAAATGCATGGAATCAAGATCGTCATCCGCAGGGTGTTGTGCCATCTCCATGTCAGGGGTAGGCGACGACGCTACGACGGTCTTTCCATGGCTCCGATACTGCGCTTCTAGAGGGGTTGTTTTCAAGGTGGTGCCTCGCGCCGGTAGTTCTAGAGGCGATGTTTGCGGGGTGGCGCCCCTCTTCCCTAGGCGAATCTGGCTCTTCGGCCATTCCATGTTCCAAGGTAGGCACTGGAGCAGCGTCAGGGTATCGGGGTCATCTTCTTCCTGGTAGGGTTGAATGGGAAGCAACAAGTCGTTGTAGCCCGCCAGCACCCAAAGAAATCGAACTCTATATACGTCTTCGCGCATCGGCCTATTGTATGGATCCTGCGGGTTTCCGGTTGAACGATCATACCCACAGCAACATCCTTGAACACGCCGTCCACGGTGTGTAGGAGAGTGCATGGAACGTCGGTGTTCCGCGGAAAACATGCAGGCCGTCAGAGATGCCAGTCTAAGGAAAAGGAAGATCGACGCGCCAACGCTTAACTATTTACCTGGCTGACGATGGCATCGAGCTTCTCTAGTGGCGAGGGGCCAACGATGGAGGGCGTGCTAGTGATGACTGGCGAGGGTCCGCAGGCAGCGAGCGTGCAACTGATGACCATTCGGTCGTTTGTTCGTACACGCTCTTCATTTGGCCGAGGACCGACCACAGTGGGTGTGAAACGGATGGTCAGGCGGCTAGAGGCGGGCGGAGTCACCATCGGCGCCGTGTTGTAGGCGGGCGGAGTCACCAGTGGGTCCGCCACCATGGCGTTGGCCGGCGAGACTCTGGACAAGTCTCTCGAGTTGCTGCCCTGCACGCTAGGCACCGGGCACGGCCCCACTCGACCTCCTTGATCCCATCGAGTAACCACATCATAGAGGGCAGGCAAAACGTTGCCCATTTGTTCTGCCAAAGGTTCTTTGACAATATTCGGATTATCGACAACTTTGGACTTGAGGTGTGCAATCTCGCGATCTCGTGCTTCGTCACGTTGGATATCTTCGACGGTACTTCTTCTATTCCTTCTCGCCTCCTTGGGCTCCTTGTAGTACTCTCTGAGCTTCGTCGTCGTGCCCAAGCCACAAACTCGGCCACCTGACAGCCTTTTGTGCTTATCCTTCCCCTGCGTCACGTTCACCGCCCTGTTCAAATGGTCGTCCCACGAGCCGTGTAGCGAAGGCATGGATGCCGAGGTTCCACCACTTTCGATTTCTGTGTTCTGCACAATTAGTGTGAACCGTTTATAATTCCACCAGTACACTATGATGCAATCGACTTGATCGTCAAGAGAAAAATAATTAGGGTGGTGTATTTACTTACCAAGGTTTCATACAACTTCTTCACCTTCTCATCATCGGGAGTATACTCATTAGCTATCGGGTCATATGTAAACCGGGCCCTGATGAAGTTTTTTGTCCGCGGCGAGTACCTTGCGAGGGGGTCAGGGATGCCCTGTGCTGCATGTTTGGCGTCCTCCTTCTCCCAATTGGGAATCGCCGCTATGTAACCGCCGCATCCCAATTTGTGGGAACCTATGTTCAACCGCCGCATCTTCTTCCCCCAATCACTATTAGCCTTGGTGACTTCACTCTGGCAAAGTATCTTGAAGTCCTGGAGTTCAGCTTCGGTGATGTTCGGCTCACTCGCTAAAACCTCTCCAAGCTTTTTTGGGGTTCAAGACCACAACCTTCACCCGGTGTTTCCAGTTGGCCAAGGCGGTGTTCATCCTACCAATGGTGGCATTGTTGACCGGATTCCCCTCCAGGTTGTCGTTATTGTACTTAAACGGCTCTTCTGGCGGATGCGGGTACAAGTATCGTCCATGAAATTTCTAAAGAGAACAATGCGATAATGGGTGTTCTCTTTTTTCCTTAGATCATCGGTGGTGATCCTGACAGTGTCCCGTACAATGCAACCAATTTGGTTTTCGAATCCTTTGACCACTGACTCGGGCATTATAGGATACCCATTGCTATCAATTTCCGTGATCTCTTCATGGTAGGTGCGGAGACTGTTCCTTTTCTGTTTTCTCGTTGCCGTGTTCTTCTTGGCTTGGCTACCACCATCTGTCTGACCGCCAACATCAGTGTTGTCATTTCTGATGGCGGCGCCACTAGTGGTATCACCGGCGCCACTAGTCGCGGCGTCATCCTCCTCGCCACCGCTAGTGGCCGCGTCAGCCCCGGCATCCGCCATCGGGTCGTATTGCTCATCATCTGCCATGTCCTCAAGAACTAACGAACTACTCATGAGACATCATGCAGATCATGATAAGAGGTGATATAAATCTTGTAAGCATCAACTACAAACCAATAATTCACACCGGGAGACAGATGTAGTGGAAAACAACGATATATAACCCTAATTTTTATAGCGGGACGGAGGTGGATGGTGAGGATTATGGTGCTGGTGGTCATGAAGATGATGATGATGATCTTGATGATGCCTGGTGCGATGATGGTGACGATGGCAATGATTTCCCTCTATGGGAGGGAATTTCCTCGGTAGATTTCTCCCTGCCGGAGAGCTTTTCTCTCTCTGTTGTTTTCCTCCTGGTGGAGGCGAAGAAATAGTTCCTCGACGAGTCCCCCAGTATTAGTTCGGGTGAATGAAGTACGTGAAGGGGGACTAGCAGTGGTAGGCCAGGTCCACCACACCATGTTGCGGCGCGGCCAGGGGTGACCCATGCCGTGGCATGGTTTGGGCCCCTGGTGGCGCACCTATGCCACCCCTTTTGGCTGGTTCCGACATCTGGCAAAATAGGAACTCCCCGATGTTTTTCCTGAATTTCTGATCTTCAGAAATATGGTATCTTGACGGTCCTTTATCCACCAGAATTCGGGTTTCGGCAGTTAATTCTACAATAATCATCAAACATTCAAAATAGATGAAATAACATAAGTATTATCTCCAAATAAGAAAATATCAACGAATATCAGTAAATTATGATATAAAATAGTGATGCAAAATGGACGTATCAGCGTCTGTCTCATCGCTCTGGGGCTTGGTTTTGGTCTTGGGAGCCACAGTCTTGGAGTCATCGACGGGGGTGTTGTGCCTGAAGAGGCATCCTTCTTAGGCCTTGGGGCACCTGTCGGCCAAGTCCACGAGCTCAACGGTGGAGGCGAGCTCGTCCGTGATGCCAAGCTCTTCAAGAATGTGCACGTTGGTGACCTCCTCGAGGAAGTGATACGACTCCAACGTATCTATAATTTCTGATGCTCCATAATCATATTATGCCAATTTCTACATGTTTTCTCCCAAATTTATAGCATTTTTATACGTTGTCCGGGACTAACTTATTAACAAGATGCCAAGTGCAAGTTCCTTGTTTTATGCTATTTTTGGTTTCAAAAAATTTGTTCTGAAAACATTCTCGGAATCGGACCCCACAATGCCGAAGTGCCTATTTTCCCCGGAAGCATCCAGAACACAGAAAGAGAGTCGAAGGCGGGCATCAGCGGGGCCACACAATAGGGTGGCGTGGCTTCCCCCTGGCCGCGCCAGCTATAGGTGTGGGGCCCCCTGGCCTCCAACGCCTCTGCCCTTTCGCCTATTTATTCCCCCAGATGAAAAACCCTAGACACCTGATAAAAAATCCCCGAAAATTTCCGCAGCTGCCATCGTCGTCAACCCTAGATCAGTGGGGTTCTAGAGCTGTCTCCCGGCACCCTGCCGGAGAGGAAATCATCTCCGGAGGCTTCTACATAACCATGCATGCCTCCAGAGTGATGCGTGAGTACTGCATCCCTGTACTACGGGTCCATAGCAACAGATATATGGTTGTCTCCTCTTCATATGCCTCCATGTTTAGATCTCGTGAGCTGCCTATCATGATCGAGATTGATCTTATGTAATTCTATATGTTTTGTTTGATGGGATCCGATGAATATTGAACTTATGCCAAGTTGATTATAATCTTTATTGCATATGGTATTTGTGATCTTGCATGCTTTCCATTGCTAGTAGTAGCTCTGGCCAAGTAGTTGCTAGTGACTCCAAGGGGGAGTATTTATGCTAGATAGTGGGTTCATGCCTCCTTTTCGCCTGTGCTCGAGTGACTGAAGCGTGACGAGTGCCTGCGTGTACAATCATTGTTTACATTACACACATTGTTTATGCAGTTATCTGTTTCTTGCAACTTAATACCTAAGGGGGTTCGGATGAGAACCTGAGGGTGGATTATTAGTCATAGATGAAGATGGATTTTTGTTTATGTATTTTGTTGTAATGCCCGCAATAAATATCATAGTAGTCATAATGTTATAACGTGCACTACGGTGCAACCTCTATTTTTCAATAAATAGCATGTTATCTTTATGGAGAGACACCACTAGTGAACCTATGAATACCGGTCCATTTAACACATTGTTAAATAAACCACAACAATTTCCTGCTCTCTTTACTTACTGTAAGCATACATCATTTTCCACACTATATGTCTAATCTTTGTTTTCAGCATGACCGGTGAGATTGACAACCTCACTGTACCATTGGAACAGAGTATTTTGGTTGTGTTGTGTGCAGGTTCCACTTTGTTGCTGACACCGGTGTGGTGCCATCACCACAGTTACTGGCATTAACCTTCCCTAGATCCTCTTCCTCCTACTGGATTGATAACCTTGGTTCTTAACTGAGGGAAATTCTTACCGCTACACTCATCACACCCTCCTCTTTGGGTTCCCAACACGCCATCACAAGCATCGAGAATTTCTGGCACCATCAGGGCGTAGAACATGCTTTGGGTTGCTAGTGGTTGTTCTGGCCAAGTAGTTGCTAGTGACTCCAAGAGGGAGTATTTATGCTCGATAGTGGGTTCATGCCTCCTTTTCGCCTGTGCTCAAGTTACATAAATGTGACGGGGGAGGATGTGTTGTTGCCACTAGGGAGAAAACAGCGGTGTGAGTGCCCGCGTGTACAATCATTGCTTACTTTACACACATTGTTTAATGCAATTATCTCTTTGTTGCAACTTAATACCTAAGGGGGTTCGGATGATATACTGAGGGTGGATTATTAGTCATAGATGCAGTTGGATTACGGTCGATGTATATTTTTGTAATGTCCGCACTAAATATCATAGTAGTCATCATGTCATGAATGTGCACTACGGTGCAAACTTTATTTGTAAATTTCCCAGCTGTAATTTGTTCACCCAGCATGCTATCTTTTATGGAGAGACACCACTAGTTAACCTATGAACCTCGGTCCATTTTCTTACACTGTTAAACAAATAACTACAATTTCCTACTTTCTTTACATACTGCAAGCATATACCATTTTCCACACTATACGTAATACTTATTTTCATCAAGACCAGTGAGATTGACAACCTCAATGTACCGTTGGGACAAAGTATTTTGGTTATGTTGTGTGCATGTTCCGCGTTGTTGCTGACACTGGCGAGGCGCCATCACCACCGTCAATGGCAGCAACCTTCCAAATATCCTGTTCCTCCTAAAGGATTGAGAACCTTGGTTCTTAACTGATGGAAATTCTTACCGCTTGCTCATCACACCCTCCTCTTGGGGCTCCCAACACACCATCGCAAGCATCAAGGAATTTCTGGCGCCGTTACCAGGGAGGAAGAAGGCTTCTGGCAAGGGGAGTCTCTCACTTTCAACCTCTTTATTTAGTTTATTGTCTTGTTTTTATTTTTGTCTTGTTTTGCTTCTCAATATCAAAAACACAAAACAATTAGTTTACTTTATAGCTGTTATTTATTTGCCTGCTGTTATTTTGATAAAATGAGTTCCTCTGAGAATACTAAATTGTGTGCTTCACTAGCACAACCAACAATGATTTTATTTCCACACCTATTGCTCCACCTACTGCTGCTTTCTATGAAATTAAACCTACATTATTAAATCTTGTTAAGAAAGAGCAATTTTCTGGTGTTAGTACTGATGATGCTGCTGCTCACCTTAATAATTTTGTTGACCTATGTGAGATGCAAAAATATAATGATGTGGATGGAGGTAATATTAAACTGAAATTATTCCCTTTCTCTTTGAGAGGAAGAGCTAAATAATGGTTGGTTATCTTTGCCTAGAAATAGTATTGATTCATGGACTAAGTGTACAGGTGCTTTCATTGGAAAATACTATCCTCCTGCTAAGATTATATCCCTGAGAAGTGAGATAATGAATTTTAATTTTTTTTATAATGAACATGTTGCTAATGCTTGGGAAAGAATCAAAACTATGGTGAAGAATTGTCCCACTCATGGACTGACTACTTGGATGATTATACAAACTTTTTATGCAGGACTGAATTTCTCCTCAAGGAACCTATTGAATTCAGCTGCTGGAGGTACCTTTATGACCATCACTTTTGGCAAAACAACAAATCTTCTTCATGATATGATGATAAATTATTCATAGTGGCACATTGAGAGAGCTCCACAAGGTAAGAAGGTAAATTCTATTGTGGAAACCTCATCCTTGAGTGAAAGGCTTGATACTATTATGTCTATGCTTGTTAATGGTAAGCTCAAGTTAAACCAAATAATGTTCCTTTAGCCTCTTTGGTTTCTCAAGAAGAGCATGTTGATGTGAACTTTATTAGAAATAATAATTTTAACAACAATGCTTATAGAAATAATTTTGGTGGAAACAATTATAAGCCCTATCCTCCTAATAATGGTTATGGTAATTCTTATGGAAATTACTACAATAAAAATAAAAGCTCTACCTCTGATCTTAAAAACATGCTTAGAGAATTTATTAGCACACAAACTGCTTTTAATAAATCTGTTGAGGAAAAGCTTGGTAAAATAGATGTTCTTGCCTCTAAAGTAGATACCCTAGCTATTGATGTTGATTTTCTAAAATTGAAGGTTTTTCCACATGATTTTAAAGAAAATAAAACTTTGAATGCCATCCAAGTTCGGATTAATAATAATGTTAGGTTGATGGCTGAATTACGTGCTAGGTGGGAAAGAGAGATGAATTGGCTAGAAAGAATAATATTGCTGGAGTTTGCACTATCACAACCACTAGTAAAACTGATTATCCTAGTGACAGTAAACCTCCTACTATTAATGTTAAATTAGTTGGTGTTAACAAAGTACCCACCCCTTCTGTAAAACGTGCTAAATTGCCTCAAATTGCTGAAACTACTTCTAATAAAGTGCTGAAATTTTTAGAGATGTAGGAGATAATGGTCTCATTACTTTTGATGATACTAATTTTGATTTTGATGATTGCAATATCTCTTAAGTTATTATGTTTCTACAAAATCTTGCGAGAAGTCCCAATGCTAGTGCCATGAATATGGCCTTTACTAAACATATTACCAATGCTCTCATGAAAGTTAGGGAAGAAAAGCTGAAACTTGAAACATCTATCCCTAAGAAATTAGATGATGGTTGGGGGCCCATCATTAAGATAAAATTAAATGATTTTTATTTCAATGCTTTGTGTTATCTTGGTGCTAGTATCTCTATTATGCATCAAAAGCTTTATGATATGCTTGATCTACCACCGTTGGAACACTCTTATTTGGAGGTTCATCTTGCTGATAATGCTAAGAAGAAACCTCTTCGAAGAATTGATGATTTTCTTATTATGGTCAACAATAACCTTGTCCCTATTTATTTTTATGTTATGAACATTGAATGCAATGCTTCTTTTCCTATTGTTTTGGGAAGACCTTTTCTTAGAACTGTTGGTGCTGTTATTGATATGAAAGCGAGAGTATTAAGTATCAATTCCCCCTCAAGAAAGGTATGGAACACTTTCCTAGAAGGAGGATGAAGCTACCTGTTTACTCTATTATTAGAGAAAGTTATGATGTTCATGCTTCTTCACTTGAAAATACTTGAGTTGATTTCTATGCATAGCTGAAAGGCGTTAAAGAACATCGCTACGAGGAGACAACCCGTTTTATTTCTCTGTTTTCAACCAGTTTTCCTTTGTTTTCTTTTGTGTGCTTTGCACCTGGGTGTTCTCTATTTCCTTAGCAACCCCGTTGTATCTTTTATTTTGTGTTTTTGTTGAGCCAAGTAAATCCTCTGGTGGAAAGTTGACACTATATTTCCGATTTCTGCGTAGAAAACAGATTTCTGTTGTACACAGTTAAATTTGTATAAAATCACAGAAACTTGAAAATGGCCTGAGCTTTTTTGTCCGTAATCCTGGGCTTTATATGCAACGTTTCTTAGTTCACTACTTTTTTATTTGAGCAACAGAAAATTTTCTAAAAAAA
This sequence comes from Alopecurus myosuroides, assembly GCA_028641055.1. Taxonomy (NCBI): domain Eukaryota; kingdom Viridiplantae; phylum Streptophyta; class Magnoliopsida; order Poales; family Poaceae; genus Alopecurus; species Alopecurus myosuroides. The sequence goes on along the minus strand of CM054063.1, from coordinate 9,810,465 downwards.
ATTATCTTTACATGTTATTCTGTTTTGTCAAATTCCTGCCAATAATTGCATTTGCATCTTAATCTCTTTCTTTTGGTGTTCTTTTGAGAAAAAGAGTTTTAAAAGAAGTTGAAACAGTATCTAATGTGTTTATTAGTATTGGTGATGTGTTTAAACTGAACCATGTGAATTTATTATTTCGATTGAACTAACGTTGCTAATAAAGATTCTGAGAAGTTTGCTGTGAAGGAAGTTTTCAAGGGTCAACAGAAGAGGATGATATGACGTGATCAAGAAGAGTTAAGAGCCAAAGCTTGGGGATGCCCCGGTGGTACATCCTAGCAAATTCTAAGAAGACTCAAGCGTCTAAGCTTGGGGATGCCCAAGGCATCCCCTTGTTCATCGACAAATTATCAGGTCACTTCTAGTGAAACTATATTTGTATTCGGTCACATCTTATGTTCTTTACTTGGAGCGTCTTTTATTTTTTATTTAAGTTTGGTTTTATTTTTGCAATATGCTTGGTTGGACCCCAGCATTCTTTTATTGGAGAGTAACACGCTCCGCTTTTTCATGGGAATACTTTCTATTCGTAATCTTTGTCTGGCTGGTGCATTTATTTAGCTCCTGTTTTGCATGCATCTCTTATCAGAGCTGTTAGTTTTAGTTGTGTTATGTGAGTACTCTCATGTTTGATTTCTGTATCATAAAGAGTATTCTTGTTAAAACATATCTTGTATGGTGCTTGTTGGGAACAGAAACTGCTGCTTGAAGTAAAATTTATAACAATGCAAGTAGAAGTTTGTATAGACTGTGGCTAGAACTTTTTCATGCCATGCTAAATGATATTTTAGTTTTAAAGCCTTGTGGTTTTTGAGTACCATGAATATCCTCAAATATCTGAGAGTGTTTACTATGCCATTGAAAGATTCATGAGTAGTTCTTGTCAAAGTAAAGCATAAATTTATGCTACTCTCTTTCGAATGTTTAATTTGGTTGACATGGCGCATGCGCACACCATGTTTATGAATATGAACCAGTCACGAATAGCCTCCATGACCACTTACTTTTTGAACTTGTGATACCGCTTGTGCTTTAATTAATGATGTTTATGTAGCTACGCATGATTATGGCTCATATGCTCTCTTGATTTGTCGCCCCCAGTCTTTTGCTAGCCTCCACCTGTACTAAGTATGAGCTCTACTCGTGCATCCAACTCCCTAAAACAAAAGATTTCTCATTGTGTCCACTATACCTACCTACATGTGGTATTTCACTACCACTCCATGTAAATTGCACATGTGCTACCTTTAAAACTTTCAAAATTACTCCTGCTTTGTGTTCTTGTTTTTTCTCATGAGGATGTCAATGGAGAATATTTATCTCACTTGTTGATTGGATTTCACACCATGGACTAGTGGCTTCAACCGCTTATCTAAATGATAGAAGAGCTGGCATCGGGGTGCCCAGCCCCATATTAATGCAAACAAATTATCCTCACTATATTTGCCCCCGATTTATCAATCAAAGCATAATTGTGTAAAAAAAAGAGAAAGAGGGATGTCCTTCTACCGAGATGCATCCTTCATACGGGAGCCGATCTTGTGAATCCAGTTGGCTTGTGATGTACTGTATTTTCTGCTTACCCTTCGTTGACATTAGCATGCACCTCTTCTAAAATATATACACTCCTCCACGGTATGTGATTGTTGGTAGGCACCCAAGGATTTGGTTAGCCATGGTTTTTCAAAGATGGATGGGAGGAGTGTCAAAATTTTAATACCTCTGTTTATTAAAATCAAAATCTCTAGCACATGAGTGATCCCTGCTTCCCTCCGCGAAGGGTCTTTCTTTTACTTTTATGTTGAGTCTCCATCTTCTAACTTTATGCACAATTGAGATAGCATTTTTGCCATTCTGAGTTCTACGTGCATTTGTGCCATAAAAATCAATAATTGATTCATGATGTGATATTGTTTGTTCTTAAATTATTTGCTCTAGTCTTCCTCATGAACTTTGAAGGTGTCCTGGCATTTTTGTTTTGTCCCAATCTTAAGGACTAGCAAAATACCACTTTGCCATGCTTTCTCTATACTTGAAACAAACGTTTATCTTTCTTTGCATTATTATCCATGATCCTTTATTTGAGATACTCTTCATGATGCAGAGTGATTGATGTGCTTTATTATTAAAGTTCTATTTATCATGTTTGTGTTTGTAGTTCTATGATCTCAACGTACATATGTTTTTACATTATAATGATCAGTTTTATGTTAGTAGCATGTCACCTCAGAAATTATTGTGTTTTATCGTTTACCTACTCGAGGATAGAGTAAGAACTAAGCTTGGTGATTCTTGATACGTCTCCAACGTATCTATAATTTCTGATGCTCCATGATAATATTATGCCTATTGCTACATGTTTTCTCCCTTCTTTATAGCATTTTTACACGTTTTCCGGGACTAACATATTAACAAGATGCCAAGTGCCAGTTCCCTGTTTTCTGCTATTTTATATTTCAGAAAACTTGTTCTGGAAATATTCTCGGAATTGGATCCCACAAAGCCCGAAGTGCCTATTTTCCACGGAAGCATCCAGAAGACCAAAGAAGAGTAGAAGACGGGCACCAGGGGGGCACACCATGGGGTGCCCCCCCCTTGGCCATGACAGCTGGTGGTGTGGGGCAAGCAGGGCTCCACCGCCTTTGCCCTTTCTCCTATATATTCCCCTCCGATGAAAAACCCTAGGCACCTAATTAAAATATCTCCGAAGAGTTACGTAGCCATCGTCGTCGTCAACCCTAGATTATGGGGTTCAGAAGCTGTCTCCTGGCACTCTGTCGGAGAGGAGATCATCATCGGAGGCTTCTCCATCACCATGTCTGCCTCTGGAGTGATGCGTTAGTAGTTCATCCTTGGACTACGGGTCCATAGCAGTAGCTATATGGTTCTCTTCTCCTCATATGCCTCCATGTTTAGATCTCGTGAGCTGCATATCATGATCGAGATTGATCTTATGTAATTCTATATGTTGTGTTTGCTGGGATCCGATGAATGTTGAATTTATGCCAAGTTGATTATAGTATTTATTGGATATGTTATTTGTGATCTTGCATGCATTCCGTTGCTAGTGGTTGCTCTGGCCAAGTGGTTGCTAGTGACTCCAAGAGGGAGTATTTATGCTCGATAGTGGGTTCATGACTCCTTTTTGCCTAGGCTCGAGGGACAGAAACGTGACGGGGGAGGATGTGTTGTTGCCGCTAGGGAGAAAACAGCGGTGTGAGTGCCCGCGTGTACAATCATTGCTTACTTTACACACATTGTTTAACGCAATTATCTATTGCTTGCAACTTAATACCTAAGGGGGTTCCGATGATAACCTGAGGGGGGATTATTAGTCATAGATGTAGTTGGATTACGGTCTATGTATATTGTTGTAATGCCCGCACTAAATATCATAGTATTCATCATGCCATGAATGTGCACTACGGTGCAACCTTTATTTGTCAATTGCCCAGCTGTAATTTGATCACCCATCATGCTATCCTTTATGGAGAGATACCACTAGTGAACGTATGAACCCCGGTCCATTTTCTTACATGGTTAAACAAACCACTACAATTTCCTGCTTTCTTTACTTACTGCAAGCATATACCATTTTCCACACTATACGTCTAATCTTTGTTTTTTGCAAGACCAGTGAGATTGACAACCTCACTATACCGTTGGGACAAAGTATTTTGGTTGTGTTGTGTGTAGGTTCCGCGCTGTTGCTGACACCGGTGAGGCGCCATCACCATCGCCAATGGCCTCAACCGTCCAAACATCCTCTTCCTCCTACTGGATTGATAACATTGGTTCTTAACTGAGGGAAATTCTTACCGCTTGCTCATCACACCCTCCTCTTGGGGTTCCCAACACACCATCGCAAGCATCAGGAAGGCAAAGATGACGTCCCATTAGCGATGCGAGCGAACTTGTTGCGCGTCTGGCTAAAGTGCTAGATGTATTGACGAAGTGTTTCACCTGGGCGCTGACGTATGGCTTGGAGTTCGTTGTAGGTGCGGGGGCGCTCGTAGTATCCCTTGAAGTTGGCGGCAAAGCTGAGGCACAGCTCATCGTATGGTCTGATGGACCCTTCTGGTAGGTTCATGAGCCAGGTGAGGGAGGCCCCCTTGAGGCCCATGGGCAGCCAGTTGGCCATGCACCTATCGTCTCCTTTGAAGCATACACACTCAGGTTGTACAGCTGCAGGAAGTCAAGGGGGTGGTGCCGTTGTAGCGTGGAGGTATTGTTGGATTGAACTTCGTTGGCCATGCGACCGTGCCGAGCTGCGTGGTGAACGCAAGGGAGCCCCCGACGTAGACCGTGGCGCGTGCGTCCTTTCCTGCCGGGCGTTTTGCGCGGCCGGTTCTGGCGAAGTCCCGGATGGTGTATCGTTCGCGCTTGTGGTTGCTCAATCTGTACGGGCGCGTCCGGCAGAATACGCAGGATCTGACAGCTGTTGTTGGTCTTGTGAGGAGCTCTGGTGGCGTGGGTCTTATCAAGGACATGGGTGTGGCGATTTCCTTGCACCGGTGACGTTGCACCATGGGAAGGGACTTGCGTGTCATGAGCTACCATGCTCTAGGCTGGCAAGTGCCGCCTCCCAGCGGCGGTTGTGGGGGGGGGCATTTTCGGCACTGGAGAGCTCCAGCAGGCGGGCATGCCATGTGGCGTGCATTCTGGTGCGGGCGGGTGCGTGAGCAGCTCCCGGGCCAGCAACAGGGCTGTGGTAGGGATTGGCCGCTCCACATGTCCCTGCATCCCTCACAGCGGTGGTGGCGGAGGCTGAGGTGCCTCTGTGTCCCTGTGCAGTGGGTGGGAGGAGGCTTGGTCCTCGGCGTCGCGTGCGCCACCAGCACCAGAAGGGTCGTGTAGTGTGTCTTCCTCGTTGTTGGACCCGGTGGGGTTGTCATGGCTCCTGCAGCGCGCATGATCGACTCGGGTAGGGCGATAAGGTGGCATCCCAGCGAGGAGGTGAAGGAGTGCCTTGCCCCTACCACCAAATGACGGTGAGAGGTCTGTCAAGGACAGGGACTCTCAAGAGGTTCGAACACTCAGGGATAACCGCACTTCCTACACCTCTCGTGAGTCCTCGTGAGGAAAAGTTGGAGCAGGCAGGAATGGCGACGCGGGGAGTTTACCTAGGTTCAGGCCACCTTGCGGTGTAAAACCCTACTCCTGCTTGTTTGATGGATTGCACTACGATGGATACAGTACAAGGTGCAAGCTTGTGCCTGGTTCATACTAGGGAGGCTCTAGGTAAAGAGCTGTCCCTGCTTTGGGAGCCAAGGGGCTCCTTCTATACCGGCGTTTGGGCCTCGTTCCCGCTCATACTTGGTGGGAAAGGGCTACCACAAGGTACCAAAGAGGATACAAACTGAGCTCTGCGGCGCCTGCTGCTCTTGGTAATCGAGGACAACGCCACCTTACATGGAAGAGCAGTGGGAGAGCCCATGATTTATACACGAGAACAGCAAATCTCGCCAAAGGGGCCCTCCGGCTCTGTCGCGCATCCGTCAGCGTGTAGAGGAGCCAACGTCAGCCATACATGGCTTGTTTCATATTTAGGGGAATGTCCTATGGAGTGGAGAGGAGGGCTCGAGGTAGAGCTCCTCTCCAAAGGTAGGTCATGGAGCTTATCTAGAAGAGCCAGCCTCCTCAGGGGGACAAAGGCTTGCAAACAGGCTCATCTTCGTGGGACATCCTTGATGAGACCTCGGGTTTCCACTGGGACCTACACCCAGGATAAGGATACCATGGTATCCACGGTACCGACACCACTGTTGCTCTTCATTCATATTTTATTTTAAGTAAGCTTGTTACTACATCGCATGTTTCGCATGCTATTACTGCTGAGTCTGATAGTATGCGTGATGAATTTTATGATTCTTCTATTGTGGTTGATACTTCTGGTTTTGTAGGTTCCTTTTTAGACACACGGATTGCTAGAGTCATAGAAATTGAACATGCTGAAATTTTTGTCCACACCTGAAAAATCACGTGAACAACCTTATTTTAATAATGATAATATCAATTTTTTAGAGGATAATTATACCCTTGATGATGAGCTCCTGAAACAATATATGAGTAATGAAACTGCTCCTGATCCTCAGACTTTTAAGAATCTACTCGAGAAACATTCCATGAAAAAAAAGTTTACTCTCATCTTGAATTTGCTAAATCTCATCTAGACATTAAAGATAAGAAGTTTAATTTCTTTATTGATCTTTCAGTTATTCCTATGGCTGAAACTGAACCATTTTATGGTACATAAAATAATGATGCTATCGCCCACCTTACTAAATTGTTTGAGATTGGCATGTTGTTTTCTTATGAAAATTTGAACAAGAGGCTATTATGTTGTTAAGGATCTCTTTCTCATTAAAAGGGGATGCTAATGTTTGGTATGATAATTTTCCTTACGGTTGCATTAAGACTCCTCAATGCTTGACTCGTGTCTTTTGCGAGAAATGTTGTCTTGCTCATATGCAACATGTTGCTTGACAAAAGATTTTTAGTTTCAAACAATTTGAGTATGAGAAACTTCCTCAAGCTTGTGGGGGGTTTTGTGCTACCTTGAAGGGTAGGCCTGATCATAGTATAATTAAGAATGATCTTATTGATATATTTTACACTTGACTAACCACTGAATCTAGGACATACCTGGATACTTGTCCTGCTTGTTTTTTCAGGGAAATAATTGTAGATGAATCTGAAGAATTACTAGATATATAGCCAAGAACCATGATGTTTGGGATATTACTAAACCTACATGACTGCCTACACACAAAAAGATATCAGTTCTTTTCCTCTATCTTGAATACATGCAAAAAGCTAAGAAATCTATTAAATAGAAGGGTATTAAATCTGAAGATGTGAAAAAGATGTTTGGAGTAGTTCCATTTGTAAGGCAGGTTTTGCACCTAGTACCATTTATAGGTCAATCCAGGCACAAGTTCTTTGCTTGTCTTTTACTACATGAAAAATTAAATACAGAATACATGCTACTTAAAAGAAGGTGGAAAATTAATGACAATTCTGGCTGTGTGTTGTGTTAGTTTGGAGTATATTTGGATTGGAGGCATTTGTTCTTGAATTGCCAATTCAGCACAAGAATTTGGAATTATCTTCAAATTCCATGGATTCCTGGAAATAATGTTGAGATTATGGTTTTGGCCAAGAAACATTTTAGTGGACCCTGTTTCTCAGAAATTGCCACTCTTGGTTGCTGGAACATTTAGAAACAGAGGAATGGTTGGATATTCAAAAATATAAAACCTTCTTTTAGGGGATGGAAGAGAAGATTTATAGAGGAGATCACTCTGCTTAAGTACAAAGTGAAGAAAGAGTTGGTTCCAGTCTTGTTACCATGGGTAGAGAGTTTACCTTAAGTCTTTTTTTTTCTTTTTGTTCTCTTGTATATTTCTAAATATTGTACAATATTACTCTTACTAGTGGTAATATAAGGGGTTGTGTGGATTCCCCCACAGTATTATGTTAAAAAAAAATCTGAAGATGTGAAGAATCTACATGCAATTGAAACATTGTGTGAGCCTCGCACTGACCATCCTATGGTAGAGGTACATTCTCTTCATAAATTTTATGCTAAATATATTCCTTATGATAAACCTCTTGAAAAATGCCTAGATGAATATGATGATTTCGTTATTAAATAAACCCACTTTAATGCACATGTATAAAATCAATTGAATGAAAATTCTCTTTATATAAAAAATATGCATGCTACATTAGGAAGAACTATTAACAATGTTAAATGCCTAGACTCAGTTAGAGCAACTTACTAAAGTGAAAAATGATTTATTTGCTGAAATGTCAGGTCAAATTAAAGAACAAATTTGTAGGGTTAAAACAAGAGGTGGTGCTTTCACTCAAGATGCTCTTTACCCCAAGGGACACCGGAAAAGGCTTGAACAAGATTCTCAAATGCAAGAGGAAAATGTTGTTAGGTCTCCTAAGAAGAAAAAGAAGAAGAAACATAAAATAATTAGAGAGGCTAATGATAATGGCAACAATGCTAATAAAGAACCTAATAAAAATGAGAGTGGTGAGGAGCATGATAATGATGAGGATAATGATAAGAATTATGCTCCCAATAAGGAAGAAAGTGAAGTAGAAGTTGAACACCGTCCTAAAAAAGTATGATAAGTAAGATTTTATTTCTAGGAATCATGGTGAAGAAAGAGAACCTTGGATACAAAAACCTACGCCTTTTCCTAGTAAATCTCTCAAAGGTAAAGAAGAAGAACATTATAATAAATTTTGTGAGTGGATGAAACCTCTCTTCTTGAAAATTCCTTTGACTAATGTTGTAAAATTGCCTCCTTATTCCAAGTATATGAAGGATATTATTACTAATAACAGGACAATTCCTAAACGCATTCGAATGGCATGTGCATCTGTGTGCACGCTACACGAATGGATGGTGAAATACCATCGGCATCCCATGCATGCACTCATCGATTCAATGATCATGTAGTGCCAAACATGGGAAGAATCTCATCATTGTTATCCTTCTAAAGAGATATATATCTAAAATTTAATACAATGGGGATTCTGATTGTATTTTTATGATGTTACACTTTTCACAAGTAGACTTCTCCACGTCCAGACATGGAAGAAAGGTGATTAACTCGACTAACACACTTATTATACTACTCTATGTGAACAAACTATTAACTCGATAACATAATTGACTACATAAAACCAAAAGAACTACCACATCGGAAGCACCCGAGTCCTAAGAGTTGGAGTCTCAGTGGTAGATGTCCTCGAAGTCTGAGTACTCATCGTCCAAGTGGGAGTCGTCCTCGTTGACAACATTGGCCTCGGCCATGGGTGTTATGTTGCTGGAAATGGGAAGTTGTTTGATGATAGAAGGCTCGTGCACCTCGTCCAAGTAGGATTCGTCCGAGGGCTTGGATTCCCCATACTCGTAGAAAGATAGTGCGGTGAAAGAACTCCGAGTGCCACGTTGTCGTCGGAGGACTCATCGTCTTTATTATTCTTCTTATGTTAGTTCTGGTAACCGGTGCTCCTTGAGGAACCACTCATATACGTCTCTCGCATCCTTCCGCTCCCACTTCTCCTCCTCGTACATGGCATCGAGGCTAAAAGGCGAGTGCACCATAGAGTCGGGCAGGGGCCAGACCGGGCTATCCTCCAAGCCCATGCTTAGCGGCCTAGAGGTAAGGCCATCCACATCGCCACGGCAGAGCTCGTGACACCAACTGGGACTAATGTTTCTTCTTAAAAAAATTATTTAGGGTCTAGGGGGTTAGTGTTTAGGAGGTTAGGGCTTAGGAGGTGTTTGGGTTAGAGTACAGAGATCACATCGATGTGCCAAAAACAAGTTTTCGTATACATAAAGTTCATACTATACACGGATATCACGTTGATGCATATATACATACACATACAATTTGGTACATTGAGCTCACTAAAATTACGTGGAATAGTATTCTCCGGTTTCAGCTATGACCTTAAGCAAAAAATCCCACCAATTCCTCGCTTTGACGCGGTCCGTGGTAGGAGCGCATCCCGCATCTTTTCCATCTTTAAAAGAAGGGGATCAATATGAACATATGACTTATGTTTAGATGTATCAAAGCATCATAAAAAATATAAACGAAACTGAACACAATTGATGGGAATAAAATAAAATTGTGAATAGTTTTTATGTACATCAATTAGTCTTCTACTTCTGCGGTTCTCATTGGTCATCGTGTGAATCCACTCGAAAACGTAGTATGCAGATAAATTAGTCCCATGTGTCTGCTTCTAGCACATTTGTGACGCCCCAAGATCGGGCACTATGCAGATTTCAGCATTCCCGCCAAATCCGCATAATAACCGATTCCAGGTTGCCACTTATGATAACATTACAACAGTTCACGAATATTCCACAATTACAACAGAAACAGATAGCCACAAGATGACTCAAACGGGTCAAGGATACAACTGAATACAATACAAAGATCCAAATAACAGCGGAAGAAACAACAAAGTATCCGGCTACGGACAAGATCCAAATTGGACTAAGAGTCCTGAAGATAACCGAGAGCGTCCAATCCCTGCCCAGGCCAAGCCGGAGGGATTCCCAAGCTAACGTCGTCAGACTTCCAAACCTGCTGACTGCAATGTTGAATATGCAGCCACGAAAAAGATTCGTGGGTCAGTACGGTTAAGTACTGGCAAGGGGGATAAAACCCATACTCACAAGTTACCGGCGTAGCCAGTCATCACAAGGTACAAATACTTTGGGTACAACGAAAAGGAAGGGATTATTGCAAAGAAGCGGCAGCGGGCTGCACTAACCAACTACAGAGGGATACTACAACTTCCGGCTAACAGAAAGAAGATAAGATCGAGTATTGTAAACAACTGAAAGATAACTTCAAACAAACCCATCCTGGATCTCGCCCCTTATCCGAAGAAGCAATCCGAGGATAACTCACACAGTTGGATTAATGATGGCTCAGATTATTGTGTCAATAGTCCTATTACTAGTCAAGTTGTTAATCATTGGGTGTAAGCTTGTTAATCATTAGGTTTAAGTTGTCCTGAGTACTTGTTAGCCAGTACTTTCACCAAGTAATCCATAACCGCGGAAAACACGGCTTCTCGAGAAGATTATCCCTGCAGGGTTGCACCAATTTAGCCGTACACGCAAGAATAACCCGCCAGATGGGAGATCACCCCACCAAGCGAGGTACTCTACACAATCCAACTCTTCTTCGCATCAAGCCCAAAGCACCTTGGGCGCACGGCTAATCGAGCCCAGAAGAAAATGGACCCTCATAGCACTCTAAGAACGTGTCCCCCTATATGCCGACTACGAAAGTTCCACCCGGGTACCAAGGGCTCGCAAGATCATGCATGCAGAAAATGGAAAACCCGAACTAAATGAGGCGATTTGGACGAGATGCGAATAGAGTCAAATTGAGGGGGGCGCCCATACTCGCTTCCCACATGCGGGTAGTGCGCTCATCATGGATCAGTAGACAAGACCCTTTTCCTATTAGGGTCGACACTAGCAGGCCTCAAAACCACTTAGGGCCTCCTGCCGGTGCCTTATCATCAAATTTATTATTAATAGTAACATTAGCATGATTGATTGATTAAACATCGAGCCCCCAGAACGTAATAGAAATAGTAACAGAAAGTAACGGGTAACAGACTCGAGCAAAACAACCCTAAGCATGCTAGTAAGACACGTGCAGCAAGCAATGGTTATAGGTATGGAGGTGAGGCAATATCAAGGTTAAGGGATTCATGTGATGGGTTCGTAACAGAAACAACTACTACTAAGGATAGCAGAAAAGAATCAACGGAAAGAATCGGTAACAAGTGATGAAAGGCAGCCATTTGGCAGCAAGTGAGTATACTTGCCTGAGATCCCGCAAGGTAGCAGAACTTGTCGTTGCTCACATCATCTCAACGTCCTATCCACGAAGTAGCAACGAACTAAAAGAAACACCGGATGCAACAATTACTTCTACGGCAAAAGACCCAGCATGATCCTATCTTATATGCATGGCATGGCAAGATGCAACAGGGGAAACAATTTAAGCAATTTAATCGGAACCGGAGTCCGGAGAAATAGGAATTGGTTCAAGTTGTTTAGCTAACCATCAATTTAAATGTTGTTTAGCATGGAAAACAGTAAATAGGTGAGTTAGCAATATTAAATGGAATAGGGCAACAATTGAATTAAATACCCCAACACATTCCATAGTTATTTATTAGGTGAACATACATAACACTACTACAAATGCAACATGCAATGTGCAAACATGAACATGGATGGCATGAACAGATTAAGTGCATTTTTCTGGTATGAAAACATATTTTATTTGTTGGATTTGGAATTAAAATGAGCAAGTTATTAATTTGGCAATTTTAATTGCATTAAATAAGAAACAGTTGTTTTCAGCAATTTAATTTATTCAAAACAGAAAACCAAGTTGATATTTGCAAAGTTTAGAGAATTTTGATTGGAAAACATATTTTACTTTTCAAATTTGGAGTTGAAATGAATTAGTTATGATTTATGCAATTAAATCAATTTAAATTGAGCCGGAAGCCCAACATTTAATTTAGGAGGTTCGAGTTATTTATCTACCCACAAAATGCAATGCAACACATGAATGAGATGACATTTTAGTTATAGTTGATATGTTATAGAAAATAGGGCATAGGTATAGGGGTTGGGGTTTGGGTTCGCACGTTGGAAAGAGGATCGCCGGAGTCAACGCCGGAAACTTCGGAACGTGGAGGAAGTAGACGTGGTAGTGGAAGTAATCGACGTAGGGGAAGTAGCCGACGTCGAGGAAGTAGCCGTTCCAGGATCATCGTCATGGAGGTAGTCGTTCACGCCGTAGAGGAAGTAGTCGTTCTCGAATCACGCGGTCATCGTCGTCGAAGTAGTCGTTCAACGTTCGGAGCCGGTGTAGTCGTAGTAGTCGTGGGCGTGGTTCGGTCCGAGGTTCTCGAGGTGCGGTACTTGTCGGCGATGATCTTGTCGATGCGGTATCATACGGTGTACATCTCGGCAGCATTACGGTCACAAAGAAACGAGCACGAAGGCCTCGGTCAGGCACGTACATGGCGAAGGGAAAAACACCGGCGTCACCGGACAGATGCGGGAGCGGATCGGCGAGGCGCCAACCAAGAAGACATTATGTCGAACACCCGGCGGGCGTCGAGCGAAGGTGTCCACGCTGCAGCGAGCTCGACGGCAGGAGGTGGTCCGAGGGACGGCTTGGGGCGGCGCCTTGGCTCACCGGTCTCGACCTAGGAGGGAGGCGCGGCTCAGGCGACCGCGGCCTTGTAGACGTAGGCGATGCGCTTGCCGGCGTACCAGGACACGTCCTCCTTGGTGTTCACCCCCTCGATCTGCAGAAGCGACGGGCTCTCGTACTGGTTCGACTTGGACCTCTTGAAGCCCAGGATGGTGCCCCGCACGAACAGCCTGACGCCCTTGCTTCGGCGTCCCTGCACCATTGTCGTCGCCGCCGGTCGCCGAGGAGAGTGGTGGTGGTGGTGTGCAGGGGAAGGAGGTCTTGGGCGGCGGAGCTCCGGGCGAGGGGCCGCGGGGAGGTCCGACCGGAGAGGGCTCCAGGAGCACGCTGTTCCATGGCCGGCGGCGCGCGTCCCCGCCGGCACCGGCGTCCGTCTCAGCGCAAGGAGAAGGGGGAGGAGACGGCGGCGCAGCTCGGGAGGAGGTCGAGGGCGCCATGGCTGCGGGAGGAGGAAGGTGCAGCAGCGGCGGCGGTTAGGCGGAGCTCCGGGAAGGCTCGCCGGCCGGACAGAGGGAGGAGGCGGCGCGCCTGGCCTCCTGCCGGCGCCGCGCGAGGGAGGGAGAGGAGATGGCGATGGGGAGAGGGGAGAGGAAGGGGGAACCGGGGGTGAGGGAGGGCGGCGGAGACGTGGAGGAGGTGACGCGAGGAAGGAGGGCGAGCGAGACGCAGCGATCGGGAGGGATCGAGCGATGCTCTCCCTCCCGTGCGTGCGTTGCCTGGATGGGTACGTGGGAGGACCTGTTTGCAAAACCGAGAAACGGCGGGGGGTTTTCTGCGAGGGAGAGAAGAAAAATAGGGTTTTGGGAGGAATTTCGGTGGGGGGGCTGGCTGGGCTGCCGGTTGGGCCTAGTGGGCTGGCCTGGCTTGGCTTGGCTGGCCCCAAACAAATTTTCTTTTTTGTTTTATATTTTTTTTCCAGCAAGTGTTTAGGCCAAGAAAAATAGCTTTACCCATCAAATTAATTTCTGTAATTTTTAGCAAACAAAATTTAACTAATTTCATTTAGTGTGCAAGTTTTAAAATGCATGGTGCCGTGCGATGCAAACGAAAAACAACAAGAACTTCTAATTGGGGAAACCACGGGTGTCACAGCCGACACCACTAACAAGGGGATTGCGCCCTCGCAATCCACCTGCTAACCCGGGAGGGGAAAGAAGTTCGACTATCGAGTCTTCATGCTTCCAGCTGATCTCCTCGACACCACTAACAAGGGCTTCTCGACACCACTAACAAGAGAATCTTGCTCGGGCTGATGACAATGTTCTTCCACCAGGAATCTTCCGATGATCGAACCTATTAGGTTAAAGGCTCAGAAAACGTCCACCCACGTAGGATCCTAATACTTTGAAAGATAGACAAGAGGGGAGACTCCAAAACAAATAAGATGGGAGGGGAAATAGAATAGGGATAAGGAGAAAACAAGAATCCTATCGAGATGTTTTTCCAAATTAGTTTAGCAGAAATAGTTTTTGACACTCTAGAAACAACGACCGTTAGCGAGGTTAACCTACAGGCTTTGCGGACCCGTTGCTTCGATAACCATTCGTATCGAAACAATCTCGGGAATCGGAACCAAGGCTCTGATACCATTTGTGACGCCCCAAGATCGGGCACTATGCAGATTTCAGCATTCCCGCCAAATCCGCATAATAACCGATTCCAGGTTGCCACTTATGATAACATTACAACAGTTCACGAATATTCCACAATTACAACAGAAACAGATAGCCACAAGATGACTCAAACGGGTCAAGGATACAACTGAATACAATACAAAGATCCAAATAACAGCGGAAGAAACAACAAAGTGTCCGGCTACGAACAAGATCCAAATTGGACTAAGAGTCCTGCAGATAACCGAGAGCGTCCAATCCCTGCCCAGGCCAAGCCGGAGGGATTCCCAAGCTAACGTCGTCAGACTTCCAGACCTGCTGACTGCAATGTTGAATATGCAGCCACGAAAAAGATTCGTGGGTCAGTACGGTTAAGTACTGGCAAGGGGGATAAAACCCATACTCACAAGTTACCGGCGTAGCCAGTCATCACAAGGTACAAATACTTTGGGTACAACGAAAAGGAAGGGATTATTGCAAAGAAGCGGCAGCGGGCTGCACTAACCAACTACAGAGGGATACTACAACTTCCGGCTAACAGAAAGAAGATAAGATCGAGTATTGTAACCAACCGAAAGATAACTTCAAACAAACCCATCCTGGATCTCGCCCCTTATCCGAAGAAGCAATCCGAGGATAACTCACACAGTTGGATTAATGATGGCTCAGATTATTGTGTCAATAGGCCTATTACTAGTCAAGTTGTTAATCATTGGGTGTAAGCTTGTTAATCATTAGGTTTAAGTTGTCCTGAGTACTTGTTAGCCAGTACTTTCACCAAGTAATCCATAACCGCGGAAAACACGGCTTCTCGAGAAGATTATCCCTGCAGGGTTGCACCAATTTAGCCGTACACGCAAGAATAACCCGCCAGATGGGAGATCACCCCACCAAGCGAGGTACTCTACACAATCCAACTCTTCTTCGCATCAAGCCCAAAGCACCTTGGGCGCACGGCTAATCGAGCCCAGAAGAAAATGGACCCTCATAGCACTCTAAGAACGTGTCCCCCTATATGCCGACTACGAAAGTTCCACCCGGGTACCAAGGGCTCGCAAGATCATGCATGCAGCAAATGGAAAACCCGAACTAAATGAGGCGATTTGGACGAGATGCGAATCGAGTCAAATTGAGGGGGACGCCCATACTCGCTTCCCACATGCGGGTAGTGCGCTCATCATGGATCAGTAGACAAGACCCTTTTCCTATTAGGGTCGACACTAGCAGGCCTCAAAACCACTTAGGGCCTCCTGCCGGTGCCTTATCAGCAAATTTATTATTAATAGTAACATTAGCATGATTGATTGATTAAACATCGAGCCCCCAGAACGTAATAGAAATAGTAACAGAAAGTAACGGGTAACAGACTCGAGCAAAACAACCCTAAGCATGCTAGTAAGACACGGGCAGCAAGCAATGGTTATAGGTATGGAGGTGAGGCAATATCAAGGTTAAGGGATTCATGTGATGGGTTCGTAACAGAAACAACTACTACTAAGGATAGCAGAAAAGAATCAACGGAAAGAATCGGTAACAAGTGATGAAAGGCAGCCATTTGGCAGCAAGTGAGTATACTTGCCTGAGATCCCGCAAGGTAGCAGAACTTGTCGTTGCTCACATCATCTCAACGTCCTATCCGCGAAGTAGCAACGAACTAAAAGAAACACCGGATGCAACAATTACTTCTACGGCAAAAGATCCAGCATGATCCTATCTTATATGCATGGCATGGCAAGATGCAACAGGGGAAACAATTTAAGCAATTTAATCGGAACCGGAGTCCGGAGAAATAGGAATTGGTTCAAGTTGTTTAGCTAACCATCAATTTAAATGTTGTTTAGCATGGAAAACAGTAAATAGGTGAGTTAGCAATATTAAATGGAATAGGGCAACAATTGAATTAAATACCCCAACACATTCCATAGTTATTTATTAGGTGAACATACATAACACTACTACAAATGCAACATGCAAGGTGCAAACATGAAGATGGATGGCATGAACAGATTAAGTGCATTTTTCTGGTATGAAAACATATTTTATTTGTTGGATTTGGAATTAAAATGAGCAAGTTATTAATTTGGCAATTTTAATTGCATTAAATAAGAAACAGTTGTTTTCAGCAATTTAATTTATTCAAAACAGAAAACCAAGTTGATATTTGCAAAGTTTAGAGAATTTTGATTGGAAAACATATTTTACTTTTCAAATTTGGAGTTGAAATGAATTAGTTATGATTTATGCAATTAAATCAATTTAAATTGAGCCGGAAGCCCAACATTTAATTTAGGAGGTTCGAGTTATTTATCTACCCACAAAATGCAATGCAACACATGAATGAGATGACATTTTAGTTATAGTTGATATGTTATAGAAAATAGGGCATAGGTATAGGGGTTGGGGTTTGGGTTCGCACGTTGGAAAGAGGATCGCCGGAGTCAACGCCGGAAACTTCGGAACGTGGAGGAAGTAGACGTGGTAGTGGAAGTAATCGACGTAGGGGAAGTAGCCGACGTCGAGGAAGTAGCCGTTCCAGGATCATCGTCATGGAGGTAGTCGTTCACGCCGTAGAGGAAGTAGTCGTTCTCGAATCACGCGGTCATCGTCGTCGAAGTAGTCGTTCAACGTTCGGAGCCGGTGTAGTCGTAGTAGTCGTGGGCGTGGTTCGGTCCGAGGTTCTCGAGGTGCGGTACTTGTCGGCGATGATCTTGTCGATGCGGTATCATACGGTGTACATCTCGGCAGCATTACGGTCACAAAGAAACGAGCACGAAGGCCTCGGTCAGGCACGTACATGGCGAAGGGAAAAACACCGGCGTCACCGGACAGATGCAGGGAGCGGATCGGCGAGGCGCCAACCAAGCATACATTATGTCGAACACCCGGCGGGCGTCGAGCGAAGGTGTCCACGCTGCAGCGAGCTCGACGGCAGGAGGTGGTCCGAGGGACGGCTTGGGGCGGCGCCTTGGCTCACCGGTCTCGACCTAGGAGGGAGGCGCGGCTCAGGCGACCGCGGCCTTGTAGACGTAGGCGATGCGCTTGCCGGCGTACCAGGACACGTCCTCCTTGGTGTTCACCCCCTCGATCTGCAGAAGCGACGGGCTCTCGTACTGGTTCGACTTGGACCTCTTGAAGCCCAGGATGGTGCCCCGCACGAACAGCCTGACGCCCTTGCTTCGGCGTCCCTGCACCATTGTCGTCGCCGCCGGTCGCCGAGGAGAGTGGTGGTGGTGGTGTGCAGGGGAAGGAGGTCTTGGGCGGCGGAGCTCCGGGCGAGGGGCCGCGGGGAGGTCCGACCGGAGAGGGCTCCAGGAGCACGCTGTTCCATGGCCGGCGGCGCGCGTCCCCGCCGGCACCGGCGTCCGTCTCAGCGCAAGGAGAAGGGGGAGGAGACGGCGGCGCAGCTCGGGAGGAGGTCGAGGGCGCCATGGCTGCGGGAGGAGGAAGGTGCAGCAGCGGCGGCGGTTAGGCGGAGCTCCGGGAAGGCCCGCCGGCCGGACAGAGGGAGGAGGCGGCGCGCCTGGCCTCCTGCCGGCGCCGCGCGAGGGAGGGAGAGGAGATGGCGATGGGGAGAGGGGAGAGGAAGGGGGAACCGGGGGTGAGGGAGGGCGGCGGAGACGTGGAGGAGGTGACGCGAGGAAGGAGGGCGAGCGAGACGCAGCGATCGGGAGGGATCGAGCGATGCTCTCCCTCCCATGCGTGCGTTGCCTGGATGGGTACGTGGGAGGACCTGTTTGCAAAACCGAGAAACGGCGGGGGGTTTTCTGCGAGGGAGAGAAGAAAAATAGGGTTTGGGGGAGGAATTTCGGTGGGGGGGCTGGCTGGGCTGCCGGTTGGGCCTAGTGGGCTGGCCTGGCTTGGCTTGGCTGGCCCCAAACAAATTTTCTTTTTTGTTTTATATTTTTTTTTCCAGCAAGTGTTTAGGCCAAGAAAAATAGCTTTACACATCAAATTAATTTCTGTAATTTTTAGCAAACAAAATTTAACTAATTTCATTTAGTGTGCAAGTTTTAAAATGCATGGTGTCGTGCGATGCAAACGAAAAACAACAAGAACTTCTAATTGGGGAAACCACGGGTGTTACAACATTGCTTCATGGGATACCAGTATTGAAACTATAATTAAAGAGATGTGTGGACCTAGGAAGTAGTACTACTTACCTTGTTGAGAAATAAACGCAGCTCCGGTTTCCATTCACCGACTTCATGCTCATTGAACCGTTTACAAACCCTGCCCGACAAAGGATATCAATAAGGAGTTATCAATTACTTGATATCAAAAAATGAACGACATAAGCCGATATAGTGCCATAAGGATTTAAATTACCTCTGCACCATAAAAACATTGATCTTGTAATCTTTAGGAGATTTCCTTAAAGACTACCTAACTTCAACGGTTCCATCGTCAATTCTAAAGATTAACAGAATCTAGTGAAAGTTGCACACACTTATATACGCATTCATGCATTACTCATCAATCACACTTAACATCGAGTTAGCAAAATATAATGTGTGCAAGACAGTAACACTCACTTGAAGTTGCAAGGAAAAAGTATTTCTATTTTATTATTATCTTCCTTTAGAAACGTTAGCAAAAGTTCCAATATGTTCTTGGCATGGTATTTTATGGTTACTTCATGAATGTTATATCGATCAATGATCCCAACGTCCAAGATTCCCTGTTTTTTTGCATTCGAGAATCTTCATTTTGCATCATAGCATACAAATGAATATAGTGAGGATATAATTCCAGGCAATGAACGAGCTGAGCTAAAGACTTAAATTACAGAAATAAATCACTTATAGACAATAGCAAGTGACGAGAGATTTGTCGAGGGCGTCTTGAATATATAACTGAAACAATTCTTCAACCTCAAGAAAACATCGTATTCCTGTGGGAAGTGCTTTTCCTTAACTGCCATCATGAGCATGGTTAGTTCTCTCTTTGCGGATTTCAGGTAACACTCACGCAATCTTTGCATTTGTGTTTTTAGCTTCGAGACCTTCTCCGGTCTGACTAGAGGTTTTCTGTAAACATATTTCTTTGCTATCTCAGCCATGGGGAAACCAATGTTGCGTATGACTTAAGAAAAACTGAGGCCAGTTGTTACGTCCTTATCGAGGAACACCTTGAGCAGGGGGGGATCGATTGTTGTTCATGTTCTCCGAGCTAGGGAACTTTTTTCCTTCTATTCCTCTGTTCTCTATATGACATTGAAATAGAGTGTTCATAGTATGATGGCAACTTCAATTCCGGGTCCGATAAGTTCTTCACGAAGCGTGCAACGACCTTCTTAGGTAGTTTCTCTTATGGGGAGGGCTTTTTTGATGCAAAATGTTTTTTCATGTCGGCGGTCACGGCCGCTTTGGTTTCCTAATTAGTCAAGCCGTAAGGTAACTTCTGAGCAGTCTTTCATTTTGACTTCTTTGCACATTCCTTCTTAGTCGGCGAAGCGGTGGACTTTCGCTTATTCCCTTTAATCGGTGGAGACGACTGTCGCTCCGGAGATCGAGATGGACTCGCGTTGGGATCCCTATCGAGGAGTGGAGGAGTTTGCTGAAGTAGATTGCTACAATGAGGAGTCGATGGAGGGGTAGAGTCTTGTCGCACCCGGACTTCTAGAGGATACTCACCGTACGAACTGAACAGTATTTTGATTGGATTACGGGGCTTAAAGGCTCCCGCGTCCCCTTACGGGTAGGCCAGCACTTATGTGCGACAACCAACCGTTACTGTTCACCGTCGATGTAAACTATCCCGTAGAAATCTGGACACTACCATTGACGTACTTCATGCCATACACACATGGTACGTCAACGGTTTTGAACAAAAGGATAACACAACATGCCTCTAAGACACAAAAGATTGAAATAAGGTTGCAAATGGCCTTCACTAAGGCAGAAATAGCAAATACAATCATCCAGAGGACACATGTCCCAACATAGCATTCATTACATCAGCGGAAGCAATCAACGGTGTCTGGGTACAGACAAATCCAACAGGCTTAAGAAGCCGGAGAAAAATAAAGAAGACGAAGCCCATCCACGTAGGTCCTGGATCCAGCCCTGGTCCAGCTATCTACTCGTCTGCAGTCTCGTCAAACTCCACGAAGTAGCCATCCTGGTGGTCATCGTAGCCGTAGTCGTAGTCTGC
Source organism: Alopecurus myosuroides (assembly GCA_028641055.1). Classification (NCBI taxonomy): domain Eukaryota; kingdom Viridiplantae; phylum Streptophyta; class Magnoliopsida; order Poales; family Poaceae; genus Alopecurus; species Alopecurus myosuroides. Next base: position 9,789,854 of record CM054063.1, on the reverse strand, counting down.
GTAAACCACAGCCCCAAAGGGGTCAGTACAACAACGTACTGGCAAGCAAGACTCACAGTTCACCAAAGTGTAGCCCGTCAACACCAAGCACAGATGCCTTGGGATCAACGGAAGAAAAGGGTATGAAAGATGCTGCAACTGGCTGCACTAACCATCTACAGAACAAACTACAACTTCCGGTGTAACAGAAAGAGATAAGATAGCGTATCGTAACCAACTATGGCTAACCACCAATCAAAACCCATCCTGGACCTCGCCCCTTATCCAAAGAAGCAATCCGAGGATAACTCACACCGTTGGATTAATGATGGATCAAGTTGTTGTGTCAATAAGCCTATTACTAGTCAAGTTATCCTTAGTTAGGTGTAAGTTGTTCTGAGTACTTGTTAGCCAGTACTTTCACCAAGTCAACCATAACCGCGGAAAAAATGGCTTCTCGAGAAGATTTATCCCTGCAGGGGTGCACCAATTTGGGCGTACACGTAAGAATAACCCGCCAGATGGGAAGGCCTTTCCCACCAAGCGGGGCACTCAACACAACTCGACTCTTCTTCGCATCAAGCCCAAAGCACCACGTGCTGTGTGTGCGCGGCTAATCGAGCCCCCCGAAGAAAAGGAGGACCCTCATAGCACTGGAAGACCACGCCGCCCTAAATGCCGACTACAAAAGTTCCACCCTGGCCTCGGGTTCGTACCTGCATATGCGTGCATCAAATGGAAAGCCCGAACTAAGTGTGGTGATTTGGACGAGATGCGAATCGAATCAAATTGAGGGGGGCGCCCATACACGCTTCCCACATGCGGATAGTGCGCTCATCATGGATCAGTAGACAAGACCCTTTTCCTATTAGGGTCGACACTAGCAGGCCTCAAAACCACGCCGGGCCTCCTGCCGGTGCCTTATCAGCAAGTTGTTAATACCTCAAATTAACAAATTGTTGTTTAACATCGAGCCCCAGAATATAACAGAATATAATAACAGAAAGTAACTGATAACAGACTCGAGCAAAACAACCCTAAGCATGCTAGTAAGACACGGGCCCAAGCAACGGGGTTTTAGGACTGGAGGTGTGGCAATATCAGGGTTAGGGTATCATGTGATGGGTTCGTAACAGAAGCAACGATACATAGGGCTAGCAAATATAGACAACGGAAAGTATCGGTAACCAATGTTGATAGGAACACAATGGTTCATGTGAGTGATAACTTGCCTGCAAACCCAGTAGCCGGGTACTGAGCTAGATCCTCAGAAGGGGTGTCGTAAAGGTCGTCGGTATCAACGTCGTCGTCTATCCGAGAAGAAGCAAACAAACAAGGCAGAAATATAAACAATCATTGTCATGGCATAGTGCACAATCAAATATGATGCATGTCAAGTTAATAGATGCATCAAAATAAACTAGATAACATGATAACACAATTTAAATGGACACATATGATTTTGGTTAGATTATTTGTTTTCCAACTAATCAACAGGTGCTAGTGGTTTAGTATGATGCATGCAAAAGGAAAACAGCAAAATAACAACATTAGAATCAAATTAAGATAGGGTGTAGCAATTTAAAATTTTATTATTAATTTTAGGGAATTTTTGGGTGCCTTAAAGGTGACACACAAGTATTTGTTGTTTTCAACCATTTAAATTGTTCAAAACAAATAACAAAGTTTATATTTGAAAAGAACATCAAATTTTAGTTGGATTACATGTTTCAAATATTGAAATAGGAGTTAGGATTATTTAATTATGAATTAAACAATATTAAACAAGTTTTAAATGAATTTAAAACAAGTTTGAATTTAAGTGAATTTTTATTTGTTCAAAACATAATTTCAAACTCACATTTGAAAAGTTCACACTTTGATGGGTTGAAAACATATTTTGCATGTTCAAAAATATTTTATTTTGAGCAAGTTATGATTTATCAAATTTAAATGAATTAAACAAGTATTAAATTAGTTAGGCAATTTAAATTATTCAAAACATGAAACAAATTTTATATTTGAATAGGTTATTTAAAATAGCATTGAAAACATATTTTATTTGCATGATTTGGATTTATTATGAATTACTTATGAATTTTAGCAAAATTCAATTGAATGATTTGAATTTAAATTTGAATTGCAATTTGAAAGTTCAAAACAGTACACAAATAGATTATTTGGAAAGGTTATGAAATTTGGATCAGAAAACATATAAAACTTTTAGTTATTGGAATTACAGAATAAAAGTTATTAAAGTTTGAAATTTTAGGTTCAAATCTGTTATTTAAATTGATTTGGAATAAACAGAAATTGCGCAGGAACTTTTCCTACTGCACTGCTAGCCAGCCCCAGCCACTGCAGTGTGGGCCTGGGGGGCCAGCGGGGCGTTGCTGCGCTTGCGTGGCCGTGGGCGTCGCTGACTGGTGGGGCACCGCGCTGTGGAAGGCAAAAGGCAACAAAAAAATTGGGGCGCTGCGGCTCGAACCCGCGACCATCCCCTGCGCGCACAAAGGCAGTGCCACTGCGCTATGTTCAGTCAGTTGACAGGGTAACAGGCGCGAACAGGTTAAGGTGTCCCCCTGCTATCTGAAACTCGCGCGCGCGCGCTGACTGAAACTACTGTCAGCAGCTGTTCGTTGCTCGCTGGCGGGGAGATCACCGTGGACGTGCTCGCTGCGGTGGGTGCTGGATGCAGAGGTGTGCGCGGTTGCCGGGGAGTAACAGAGAGGGAGAAGGAGGGAGGATGGTGGATGCTCACCACCGTGTCGTCGTGGCAGAGGGCGGTGACGACAGAGTGACGTAGGCGACGGCGGCGGTGTCGTGGACGGCGGGGAAGGTGTGGTTGATCTCCGGTGGCGCTCCCGTGTCCGAAACGTAGAGGAAGCAGTGGCCTTCCGATTCCAGGTGGTAGATGGCTAGGTAGGAGTGGGAGGTGGCGCCATCGGAAGGTTCAGAGGTTCGTTTTCCGGCGAGGGTGACAGAGGAGGGGAACTCGACGGGGAAGAAGGCAACGGACGGCGGCGGAGAGGGGAATAGGACCTAGGGGCTAGGGTTAGGTCTGCGGGGGCCCTGGGGGCTTCTTATAGGCGAGGAGAGCAAGGTGGGTAGCCGCCGGAGTCGCCGCGCTGTCGCGGTGGCGCAACGGATGCGCTGCCGTACGGCAAACAGACGATCGCACGCTTTTCAAAGCGTTAAGTTAGGGATAGGCGGGCTGGGCTGCGCGCGCTGTAGGCTTAGGTGGGCTTGGGCTAGTTAGCTGCTGCGCGCGCGGTTGTTTTCTCCTCTTTTTATTTTTCCTTTTCTGTTTTTTTTTGTAGGTTTTGCTTTTGGAAGAAAAACATAGGTTTTAGATTAGAGAAAATTTTGGAAAAATTTGGGGAGTTTCCTTAGGCCAAATGCAAACATTTGGTAGCTTTTAACTGTAAAAATTTAAATGTTTGCTTGCTGTTTGAAAATTAAACCCAATTGAATGAAATTTTCAATATTAATTAACATTAGAAAAACAAAGCATTTTCAATAGGGTTACCCCTAAGGTAATTAGACAAATTGATTTGATTTTCTTTGGTATCCACACAATTTCAAAATGGTTCTGTTTTGGGTGCTTTGATTTGAATTTTAAAATGTGTTTGGAAAATAAATAATTGATTTAAAATGATCATTTTCACAAGTGATCACTAAGGAAAAACATGGAACCAAATGGTTGTTATTATTTGTGATTTTTATTCAAAAAGTTGTAACAGAGCAAGTATGAAACCATTGTTTGAATAAGGTTTGAATTTGAGTTGTGAAAACAGTGGAAAACAATTGTAACAATTAAGAAACAAATGCAAACAACATAGAAACAATATGATGATATGATGCAATACTTTAATAAACATGCAACAAACATTCTAAGGGGATGATTTTCATACTTGGGATGTTACAAAACGCCCCCCTTGAAGGAATCGCGCCCCGAGATTCCTACTGAGAAAGGAAAAGGTCCGGATACTTCTTGCAAAGATCCTCTTCGGTCTCCCACGTTGCCTCTTTATCGGAATGATGCGACCACTGCACTTTCAAGAACTTTGTGCTCTTGTTGCGAGTCTTACGCTCGGTCTCATCGAGAATACGAATAGGGTGCTCCTCATAAGAGAGATCATCTTGCAGTTCGAAGGAATCATGATCAACTGCACGATCTGGATCTTTGAAACTCTTCTTGAGCTGTGACACGTGGAACACATCGTGCACTTTGGATAGCTCTTCTGGAAGTTCAAGACGATAAGCATTTTCTGCACGCCTTGAGAGAATGTTGAAAGGACCAATGTATCTTGGTGCCAGCTTTCCTTTCACACCGAAACGATGAGTGCCTCTGAGGGGAGTTACACGGAGATATGCCTTATCACCAGGTGCATAGATCATATCCATGTGCTTGCTATCATAATAGCTCTTCTGACGAGACTGAGCAATCCTGAGATTGTCACGAATGATACGAACTTTCTCCTCGGCTTCCTTAACAATGTCAGGGCCTAAGAGTGAACGTTCACCAGCTCCAGACCAATTGATTGGACTCCTTCATCTGCGACCATACAGTGCCTCAAATGGTGCCATGCTTAGGCTTGCCTGGTAGCTGTTGTTGTAGGAGAATTCAGCATATGGAAGGCAATCCTCCCATTTCATGCCAAAAGAGAGACCACATGCTCTGAGCATATCCTCGAGAATCTGATTGACTCTTTTGACTTGCCCTTGAGACTGAGGGTGATAAGCTGTGCTGAACAGAAGTTTAGTGCCCAATGCTTCTTGAAAGCTTTTCCAGAAATGAGAAGTGAAGATACTTCCACGATCTGAGCTTATTTCCAATGGAACACCATCAAGAGGAACAATCTTTGCTGTGTAGAGCTCTGCTAACTGGCTAGCTGAGATAGTTTCCTTGACAGCAAAGAAGTGAGCTACCTTAGTGAGACGATCAATACCAACGAAGATTGCATCGTTGCCCTTTTTGGACTTTGGAAACCCAGTAACGAAGTCCATTTCAATCATGTCCCACTTCCACTCAGGAATTTTTAGAGGTTGGAGTAGACCGGTTGTTTTCTGATGGACTGCCTTAACACGTTGACAAACGTCGCATTCTGAAACGTATTGAGCAATTTCACGTTTCATGCCAGGCCACCAATACAGTGTCTTAAGATCCTGGTACATCTTTGTACTTTCAGGGTGAATGGAGAGAGGAGTTTCATGAGCCTCCTTGAGAATGATATCTTTTAGACTTTGAACTTGAGGAACTGCAATGCGTCCTTCAAAGAACACAGTTCCTTTATCATCAACTGAGAAGGACTTGAATTTCTCCTTGCCTTCCTTGATGTGCTCAACCATCTTCTTGATTTCAGTATCACGAAGTTGTTCAGAACGAATCTTGTCCTCGAGAGTTGGACTGGCTGTCAAGCTAGCAAGGTAGCCTTGAGGAACAAGACCAAGGTTCAGCTTCTGGAATTCTTCATGAAGTGGAGGTTGGCTTTCCATGATCATGAGATTATTGCAATAGGACTTGCGACTGAGAGCATCGGCCATAACATTAGCCTTGCCTGGAGTGTAAGAAATGGTGAGATCAAAGTCCTTAATCTTTTCAATCCATCTCCTTTGCCTGAGGTTCAGATCTGGTTGAGTGAAGATGTATTTCAGACTCTTGTGATCGGAAAAGATTTCAGTTTTGTTACCCAACAAGTATTGTCTCCATTTCTTGAGGGCAAACACAACTGCTGCTAGCTCAAGATCATGTGTGGGATAGTTTTGCTCATGTGGGTTCAACTGACGTGAAGCATAAGCCACAACTTGACGTTCTTGCATAAGAACTGCTCCTAGGCCTTGGAGAGATGCATCACAGAATATCTGGAAAGGTTTGGTAGTATCTGGGCCAACCAGAACTGGGGTGGAAGTGAGTTTAGTCTTCAGGAGATTGAAACTCTCATCACACTGTGGAGTCCAAACGAACTTCTTGTCCTTCTTTGTGAGATCAGTGAGAGGTTTGGCAATCTTGGAAAAGTTTTGGACGAAACGACGGCAATAGCTAGCCAAGCCAAGAAAACTTCTGACTTGCTTCACCGTATTAGGGGGTTTCCAGTCAACAATTGCCTTAACCTTTTCCGGGTCAATGGCTATGCCTTTGGCAGAGATGACATGACCAAGGTAAGCAACTTCTGGAATCCAGAACTCACATTTGGAGAACTTGGCATACAGACGATGCTCGCGAAGTTTCATGAGAGTGAGACGAAGGTGTTCTCCATGTTCTTCCTCGGATTTTGAGTAGACCAGAATATCATCGAGATATACCACAACGAACTTGTCGAGGTATTCATGGAAGACAGAATTCATGAGTCTTGAGAAGGTCGCCGGTGCATTGGTGAGACCAAAGGACATGACGGTGTATTCATATAGACCGTACCGAGTGGTGAAAGTTGTTTTTGGAATATCTTCCTTTCTGATCTTTATCTGATGGTAACCCATCCTCAAGTCCAACTTTGAGAATATTGAGGCTCCATCAAGTTGATCAAAAAGATCATCGATACGAGGAATTGGATACTTGTTCTTGATGGTTTTCTCGTTGAGAGGACGATAGTCAACCACGAGTCTTTTTGTTTGATCCTTCTTGGCAACAAACAGAGTTGGGCAACCCCAAGCGGAGGAACTAGGCTGAATGTAACCTTTCTCCATGTACATATCAATTTGCTCCTTCAACAACTTCAGTTCAGGAGGAGCTATCTTGTATGGATGCTTAGAGATTGGAGCAGTACCTGGTTCAAGCTCGATCACGAACTCAACTGCTCTGTCCGGAGGCATCCCTGGCAATTCTTCTGGAAAGACGTCAGGGAATTCACAAACCACCGGAACATTTTCAAGCAGAGGTAGAGGTTTAGCATCCAGGGTGTACAGCTGAACAGAACTTGATTCACTTGGAGAATAGACTATCTGGCCGGAAGGGTGGAACAGAGTTATTGACTTCTTAGCACAATCAATCGTAGCTTTATTGGCCTTCAACCAATCCATGCCAAGGATGACATCAATGTCAGAATTGCCAAGCAGAATGAGGGAAGCAAGGAATATGTGACCTCCAATCAAGATCTGATTCTCGTGACTAATCTTGGAAGTTTGCATAGTTGCTCCAGGGGAGTTTACTACTAGCGGGGAACCCAAACCAACAAAAGGTAGCTTAACTGCTGTCGCAAAGATCTTTGACACGAACGAATGCGATGCTCCGGTATCAAACAACACTTTAGCTGGGTTAGAGTTTACGGGGAATGTACCGAGAACGACGTCAGCAGCTTCCTCAGCTTTGTCGGCCTTGATATGATTCACCCTCGCGGTCCTCCCGACAGGCCTGTTGTTGGAGTTGAAGGCTTTAGCCGGGGGATCACGAACCATTGCCTGGTTGGTGTTGGGGCGAGGAGGTGGTGGAGGTAGCTGCCTCTGAGTGCACTTATCAGCGTAGTGCCCAGTCTCCTTGCACTTGAAGCAAGTGACGACACGAGGAGGAGCTGGCCTTGGCTGCCCCATTGGAAACCTCTGACCCTGCATCTGAGATGGGTTGGGTGGGCGGGGACCAAAGCCTGGAGAAGCTTGGGCATTTGGAGCCCTAGTGACAGCACTGTTTGGCACCCAGATGCGGCGCTTCTGCGGAGGGGTGGTCATGTTGGAGGAGGAACCACCCTCACGCGAGTGCTTGCGCGACTCTTCGAACGCCTTGCGCCCATTCTCCTCATTGAGCGCGGTGTTCACGAGCTCCACGAAGTCCTTGCACTTGATGTTGGTGAGAGCGTACTTCAGTTCCGGGTTAAAACCTCGGCGGAACCTTGCCATCTTCTTGGCTTCAGTGGACACCTCGTCACCAGCGTATCGAGCGAGACAATTGAACTCGTTCTGGTAGCCGAGGACGTCCAGCTTGCCCTGTTTGAGAGAGCAGAATTCCTCACGCATCCTTTCCATGAGACCATCTGGGATGTGGTGCTTCAGGAAGGCATCCTTGAAACAACCCCAGGTGATAGGATAGCCAGCTCTCATGGTCTGGTAGTTCTCCCACCAGGTAGCTGCCTGACCCTTCAGTAGGTAGGTGGCGTACTTGACCTTATCTTCCTCAGCAACATGAGCAATCTCCAGAGCCCTGTTCATCTCCCTGATCCAGTCATCAGCATCCAGAGGCTCACGTGTTGCCACGAAAGCTCTCGGCCCCATGCTCAGAAACTCCTTGATGCTGACTCGCGGAGCATTCTGGTTGTTGTGCTGGTTAGCCTGGATCTGGGCCATCTGAGCCACGACCTGAGTCAACAGCTCCGTGAGCGGAGGTGGCTCAGGCGGGGAGTTCCTGGTTGGAGGCATCCTGAACAGAAATGCATTTTAGCACAATAACAGCAAAGGATAGACTTGGTAACTGAAAGAGAGATTATTCCGACGCATGAATAGATAACCAACAGGTACATCATCACATGTTCAAATACATCAGAATATCCAACACACCAATACATGGTTCGAAAGACAAGGATAACTAAACATAGCTAGGAACGGATACATCGGTACTCCCATGCTCATCACGCAGGACGGCGGTGAGTAGTACGACGAGAGATACGGTGCGGAGGAATCCCTCGGAAGTAGGTATGACGACGATCCACGTAGAGCGGGACTGCTCTGAGAGCAACTCTCGGTGTGGTGAAGTAGAAAGCGTCGTCTCCCTGTGCTCCATAGCGGGGAATCCCAGTGTAACCAGCTCCGAGGTCGAGAAGTGGACCTCTGATCGGCTCGTAACCTCCAGCATCTGGCAGCGGTAACCCAGCTGTCTGAACGATACGTGCAAAGCGCTCGTCTCCAACAAAGTCTGTGGTGTACGTCGCCAGACGAGTGAGAGCAAGGTGGAGCTGCTCCCTGACTGAAGCCAACTCCTGAGACAGTGTGGAAGCAACTGCGTCACTGTGCCTCACGAACTGAGGAGTGGTGTGCAGCCTGGAGCTATCAGACTCGTAGGTATCCAGGTTGTCGTGGAGAGTGAAGTGAACTCCCGCCGACGTGATGTAACCACGGGGGATGTGACGATAGATAGAATTGTCAAACCCCCAGTAGTCAGCACGGAGGACGGTGAGACTCACGTAAGCTGCCTGCTGCACGGCCATATCCACTGTGGAACCTACTGCCTCGTAGCGGTGGACAACGCTCCTGCCATCATCCGACAGAATGTAGACGATAGCCCGGTAGTAGGTCTGGTCAAACTCTCGCTGCTGCTCGTAGACCTGGTACTCTGGTGCCCAATGGAACCCCAGATAGGTAACCATGTCTCTCAGCATCTCCGGATAACCGACGGTGCTCTCACAGCGAGTCATCCGAACCACCTGCGGGTAGAACCTGAGATCCATCTGCAGATGATTTGGGAGGTTTTGATTAGACTCCGGTAGAAGAAATGAAGTGGAAAACAACAGCAAGGTTTCAACGGACGAAAGGTTCTTTAGAAGAACAGGATATCGAAGCAACATCGGGAAAACGAGACCAAAAGTCCTGAGGTACTACGGAGAACCCAAAACACGTGAAATCCTAACTTGAAAGTTTAGGTGAGAACAGAAAACAACGTTGCACTTCCTTACCAGAAAAGGGTGGGTGGGTGGGGAAAGAAGAAAAATGGCAGAATTCCTACTCTCACGTTTCATTTTTCCTATATAGCTACAAAATAGTTTCTAGACTCAACTGCGACCAGTAAAAAGGGATCCTACAGGCAGACAGGCTCTGATACCATTTGTCGCACCCGGACTTCTAGAGGATACTCACCGTACGAACTGAACAGTATTTTGATTGGATTACGGGGCTTAAAGGCTCCCGCGTCCCCTTACGGGTAGGCCAGCACTTATGTGCGACAACCAACCGTTACTGTTCACCGTCGAGGTAAACTATCCCGTAGAAATCTGGACACTACCATTGACGTACTTCATACCATACACACATGGTACGTCAACGGTTTTGAACAAAAGGATAACACAACATGCCTCTAAGACACAAAAGATTGAAATAAGGTTGCAAATGGCCTTCACTAAGGCAGAAATAGCAAATACAATCATCCAGAGGACACATGTCCCAACATAGCATTCATTACATCAGCGGAAGCAATCAACGGTGTCTGGGTACAGACAAATCCAACAGGCTTATGAAGCCGGAGAAAAATAAAGAAGACGAAGCCCATCCACGTAGGTCCTGGATCCAGCCCTGGTCCAGCTATCTACTCGTCTGCAGTCTCGTCAAACTCCACGAAGTAGCCATCCTGGTGGTCATCGTAGCCGTAGTCGTAGTCTGCGTAAACCACAGCCCCAAAGGGGTCAGTACAACAACGTACTGGCAAGCAAGACTCACAGTTCACCAAAGTGTAGCCCGTCAACACCAAGCACAGATGCCTTGGGATCAACGGAAGAAAAGGGTATGAAAGATGCTGCAACTGGCTGCACTAACCATCTACAGAACAAACTACAACTTCCGGTGTAACAGAAAGAGATAAGATAGCGTATCGTAACCAACTATGGCTAACCACCAATCAAAACCCATCCTGGACCTCGCCCCTTATCCAAAGAAGCAATCCGAGGATAACTCACACCGTTGGATTAATGATGGATCAAGTTGTTGTGTCAATAAGCCTATTACTAGTCAAGTTATCCTTAGTTAGGTGTAAGTTGTTCTGAGTACTTGTTAGCCAGTACTTTCACCAAGTCAACCATAACCGCGGAAAACACGGCTTCTCGAGAAGATTTATCCCTGCAGGGGTGCACCAATTTGGCCGTACACGTAAGAATAACCCGCCAGATGGGAAGGCCTTTCCCACCAAGCGGGGCACTCAACACAACTCGACTCTTCTTCGCATCAAGCCCAAAGCACCACGTGCTGTGCGTGCGCGGCTAATCGAGCCCCCCGAAGAAAAGGAGGACCCTCATAGCACTGGAAGACCACGCCGCCCTAAATGCCGACTACAAAAGTTCCACCCTGGCCTCGGGTTCGTACCTGCATATGCGTGCATCAAATGGAAAGCCCGAACTAAGTGTGGTGATTTGGACGAGATGCGAATCGAATCAAATTGAGGGGGGCGCCCATACACGCTTCCCACATGCGGATAGTGCGCTCATCATGGATCAGTAGACAAGACCCTTTTCCTATTAGGGTCGACACTAGCAGGCCTCAAAACCACGCCGGGCCTCCTGCCGGTGCCTTATCAGCAAGTTATTAATACCTCAAATTAACAAATTGTTGTTTACCATCGAGCCCCAGAATATAACAGAATATAATAACAGAAAGTAACTGATAACAAACTCGAGCAAAACAACCCTAAGCATGCTAGTAAGACACGGGCCCAAGCAACTGGGTTTTAGGACTGGAGGTGTGGCAATATCAGGGTTAGGGTATCATGTGATGGGTTCGTAACAGAAGCAACGATACATAGGGCTAGCAAATATAGACAACGGAAAGTATCGGTAACCAATGTTGATAGGAACACAATGGTTCATGTGAGTGATAACTTGCCTGCAAACCCAGTAGCCGGGTACTGAGCTAGATCCTCAGAAGGGGTGTCGTAAAGGTCGTCGGTATCAACGTCGTCGTCTATCCGAGAAGAAGCAAACAAACAAGGCAGAAATATAAACAATCATTGTCATGGCATAGTGCACAATCAAATATGATGCATGTCAAGTTAATAGATGCATCAAAATAAACTAGATAACATGATAACACAATTTAAATGGACACATATGCAACTTTGAGTTGCATATGAAAAATCCATGGATTTTGGTTAGATTATTTGTTTTCCAACTAATCAACAGGTGCTAGTGGTTTAGTATGATGCATGCAAAAGGAAAACAGCAAAATAACAACATTAGAATCAAATTAAGATAGGGTGTAGCAATTTAGAATTTTATTATTAATTTTAGGGAATTTTTGGGTGCCTTAAAGGTGACACACAAGTATTTGTTGTTTTCAACCATTTAAATTGTTCAAAACAAATAACAAAGTTTATATTTGAAAAGAACATCAAATTTTAGTTGGATTACATGTTTCAAATATTGAAATATGAGTTAGGATTATTTAATTATGAATTAAACAATATTAAACAAGTTTTAAATGAATTTAAAACAAGTTTGAATTTAAGTGAATTTTTATTTGTTCAAAACATAATTTCAAACTCACATTTGAAAAGTTCACACTTTGATGGGTTGAAAACATACTTTGCATGTTCAAAAATATTTTATTTTGAGCAAGTTATGATTTTATCAAATTTAAATGAATTAAACAAGTATTAAATTATTTAGGCAATTTAAATTATTCAAACCATGAAACAAATTTTATATTTGAATAGGTTATTTAAAATAGCATTGAAAACATATTTTATTTGCATGATTTGGATTTATTATGAATTACTTATGAATTTTGGCAAAATTCAATTGAATGATTTGAATTTAAATTTGAATTGCAATTTGAAAGTTCAAAACAGTACACAAATAGATTATTTGGAAAGGTTATGAAATTTGGATCATAAAACATATAAAACTTTTAGTTATTGGAATTACAGAATAAAAGTTATTAAAGTTTGAAATTTTAGGTTCAAATCTGTTATTTAAATTGATTTGGAATAAACAGAAATTGCGCAGGAACTTTTCCTACTGCACTGCTAGCCAGCCCCAGCCACTGCAGTGTGGGCCTGGGGGGCCAGCGTGGCGTTGCTGCGCTTGTGTGGCCGTGGGCGTCGCTGACTGGTGGGGCACCGCGCTGTGGAAGGCAAAAGGCAACAAAAAAATTGGGGCGCTGCGGCTCGAACCCGCGACCATCCCCTGCGCGCACAAAGACAGTGCCACTGCGCTATGTTCAGTCAGTTGACAGGGTAACAGGCGCGAACAGGTTAAGGTGTCCCCCCTGCTATCTGAAACTCGCGCGCGCGCGCTGACTGAAACTACTGTCAGCAGCTGTTCGTTGCTCGCCGGCGGGGAGATCACCGTGGACGTGCTCGCTGCGGTGGGTGCTGGATGCAGAGGTGTGCGCGGTTGCCGGGGAGTAACAGAGAGGGAGAAGGAGGGAGGATGGTGGATGCTCACCACCGTGTCGTCGTGGCAGAGGGCGGTGACGACAGAGTGACGGAGGCGACGGCGGCGGTGTCGTGGACGGCGGGGAAGGTGTGGTTGATCTCCGGTGGCGCTCCCGTGTCCGAAACGTAGAGGAAGCAGTGGCCTTCCGATTCCAGGTGGTAGATGGCTAGGTAGGAGTGGGAGGTGGCGGCGCCATCGGAAGGTTCAGAGGTTCGTTTTCCGGCGAGGGTGACAGAGGAGGGGAACTCGACGGGGAAGAAGGCAACGGACGGCGGCGGAGAGGGGAATAGGACCTAGGGGCTAGGGTTAGGTCTGCGGGGGCCCTGGGGGCTTCTTATAGGCGAGGAGAGCAAGGGGGGTAGCCGCCGGAGTCGCCGCGCTGTCGCGGTGGCGCAACGGATGCGCTGCCGTACGGCAAACAGACGATCGCACGCTTTTCAAAGCGTTAAGTTAGGGATAGGCGGGCTGGGCTGCGCGCGCTGTAGGCTTAGGTGGGCTTGGGCTAGTTAGCTGCTGCGCGCGCGGTTGTTTTCTCCTCTTTTTATTTTTCCTTTTTTTTTTTTTTTTTTGTAGGTTTTGCTTTTGGAAGAAAAACATAGGTTTTAGATTATAGAAAATTTTGGAAAAATTAGGGGAGTTTCCTTAGGCCAAATGCAAACATTTGGTAGCTTTTAATTGTAAAAATTTAAATGTTTGCTTGCTGTTTGAAAATTAAACCCAATTGAATGAAATTTTCAATATTAATTAACATTAGAAAAACAAAGCATTTTCAATAGGGTTACCCCTAAGGTAATTAGACAAATTGATTTGATTTTCTTTGGTATCCACACAATTTCAAAATGGTTCTGTTTTGGGTGCTTTGATTTGAATTTTAAAATGTGTTTGGAAAATAAATAATTGATTTAAAATGATCATTTTCACAAGTGATCACTAAGGAAAAACATGGAACCAAATGGTTGTTATTATTTGTGATTTTTATTCAAAAAGTTGTAACAGAGCAAGTATGAAACCATTGTCTGAATAAGGTTTGAATTTGAGTTGTGAAAACAGTGGAAAACAATTGTAACAATTAAGAAACAAATGCAAACAACATAGAAACAATATGATGATATGATGCAATACTTTAATAAACATGCAACAAACATTCTAAGGGGATGATTTTCATACTTGGGATGTTACAAGTCTGCAAACACGATGTATTTCTTTTTCAACACAATTATACCACCACTAGTGGAAACAGGGCCATTTGTCCCGGGTCGTAAGAGCCAGTTGTCCCGGTTGTGCAACCGGGATGGGCTAGCCGGGACAAATGGCCCTCCCCCATTGGTCCCGGTTGTGCCATGACCCGGGATGGTAAGGATGGCCCACGTGGCGAACCTGGGCCAGGGACGGCCAGGGAGTTCGTCCCAGTTCGTTTTAGGGACCGGGATGGATACCTTTTTTGAAAAAAAATATATATCCCGCCAATTTTCCCCTGCCGCGGCAGGTTTTTTTTCGTTTCGTTTTTTGGGCTCCTGTCTCGCAATCCCCAACCGGCCTCCGCTTCCCCAACCTCGTCCAGGCCCACGTCTTTAATTAAGCCCACTGGCCACATTTTTGGTCAAAAGGGCCCACTGGCCCGCGTCTTTTATTATATTCGGTCAACGGTTCGCAGGGGTCGAAAGGGGCCACTGGCTAGCGGCCTAGTGGCTGGCTCGCCCGGTCCCTTAAATTAAGACCACAGGGACGGTCAAAGGGCCCACTGTCGCCTCGTCTTCCCGCCCCCCTCCACTTCCCCACGCGCGCGTGGCCAGCTACAACCGCCGCCACGCCTCGGCTCCCCCCCCCCCCCGCATTCATGGCCAGCTGCAACCGCCGCCACGTTCCGGCCGCCGGTTGGCATGCCAGCCACCCTCGGGTCCTTTTTAAAGGGCCCCCGCCGCCCGTACAACCCATTCACCCCGGCCGCGTCCCAGCCAAAGCAACCCTAGCCACCATGTCCCGCTGGATCAAGCGCCCCAGGAACGACCACGAGGCCGGGTCCTCGAGCGGCGCGCTCTCCGGCGTTCCACCGCCGCCGGCGGAGGCATTCGGCTTCGGCCCGGGAGGCGTCCGCATCGGCGGGCAGCCGCGCGTCCCCGCTCCGCCTCCGGCGTCACGCGCGCCGCCCCGCGCCGCGCCCAAGGGCAAGCGCTTCCGCCGGTACGTTCAGAAGAAGGAGGGCGAGTGGCACTGGGAACGCCGCACGCCGGTGTTCTGGCCGAACGTCCACCTTCCGGACGGCTGGCACCTGAACCCGCAGCGCATTCCCGTGCCGCCGGCCCCGTCCAGCAGAGAGGCCCTGGGCGAGGAGATCGACCGCCGGCGCGCGCTCCTGCCGGCCCGCCTCCTCAGGGACCGCGCGTACGCGCGGAGCTCTCCCTACTGGGCCACCTGGCTCCAGCAGGAGCACGAGCAGCACCGCCGCTCCTACATCCCCACAGCCGAGGAGGTGAGCACCGAAGACTACCCCGCGCCACCGCCGGGGAGGGAGCCGGAGCTTTGGCTCCTGGTGGACGACGGCGACGCCATCCCCGAGGACGACGACCCCGAGCTCCGGGACAACATGGAGGAGGCCTACGAGGCCTCCCGCCGCTCCCTCGTCGAGGACGAGGTCCAGCGGTCCTGGCCGCCGCTGCCGCCGACGCCAACGCCATGCCGCCGCACCCGCCCCCTTCGGCGCCTGCCCCTTGGTGGCAGACAATGAACGCCGAGCTGGAGGCGTCCGAGGACCAGCCGCCGCCACATCCGCTGCCCCCCGGCCTGGAGTACGGGATGACCTGGGCCTAGACCGGCGGCGTATGGTCGCCGGAGGAGCTGCCCCCGCCACCGCCGCCGCAGCAGGAGGTGCTGCCCCTGCCACCGCCGTACGCGCCCCGATGCCTCCGCAGCCCCCGACGGGCCCGCTCCAGCCGCCTGCCCACCTGTGGCAGCCACCCCCCTACCACTGCATCTCCTCCGACGAGGAGGAGTAGGCCAGCGCCGGTGCGCCCCCCCTAGACTAAGCTACCCACCACCCCCCAAGAAAACGGCCGGCCGCCTGTGGCCGCGCCGCCGCCCCCTATATGCAAGCACGGCCGGTCGCCTGTGACCGCGCCGCACCCCCTATATGTAAGCCCGGCCGGCCGCCTGTGGCCGCGCCGCCCCCCTATATGTAAGCAAGTCCCCTGGGCCTTTTTTTAATATATATTTGTGTCCCTAGTCCAACGTGTCCCTAACCCAACCCCGCCGGCGGAACCAGCGCCGGCGGGATCTTCCTACTCGTTCCCGCCGCCGGCAGGACTTCGCCAAGCCATGTCCGCTATCCTGGGTGGTCGCTCGGCCTGGAGAGAGGCCCGAGATATTTATACACCTGGGCCTCTAGTCCCGGCCCGTGCCACCAACCGGGACTAGAGCCCCTTTGCTCCCGGTTGGTACCACGGGCCGGGACCAAAAACTAATTTCGAATTTCGGTGGCACCCTACGCGCCCAAAAATTTTTAGCGCCAAAATTTGAAAATGGTTAAGTTTGCACATTAACAACTTCTATATACTTTCGAATTTGACAAAAATTCCAACATGAAAAATGCTAGAATTTGCATAACTAATTTAAATCCATTTTTCGTTTAGCTAAATAATTATTCTAACTATTGAAACTATTAATTATTTACCATTTGTATATAATTTGAATATAAAAATGTTACAATTTTTGTTTTCTCTCGTGATCTTCCAAGTTAGTCCAGAGCATACAAGGCATCCCGGGTGATTTATATAAAGTTCGACAAAGCGAGTTGTACCTTATTGACACGGTGAATTTTAGATCTTCGTCTACAACAGAAAAACCATAGTTTTCCTTCGAAGGTTTACTCTGCGCATCCACACGTATTTTCCCTTTATCCCGACCCCCGCTTGAAAACATAGTAACTTCCGTGTACGCGGCAAGCCGCAGCGGGAGCAGCAGACTTAAAGCAGAGACGGGCGGTCGGGCGGGGGAGACCGCGCCGTTGCTGCTGCGCTTTCCTCTCCTCTGCTCGTCTGCCGTCGCCGTCGCGCTCCCCTCCGCCTTCAACATATCTGTTAAAGAAGTACCAAAGCTCTATTTCTGTTTTAAGGATATCTGTCAGGATGGTATCCCTGCTATCACTTCGAAGTGTGCCTGCAATATCTGCGCAGAATATATGACACCCATAAGGCAAAGCCCATCTTTCTCTATCCTCATACAATCTACTTAGCCACTCGTTATCCTTCAGATTGTACTTCACCAACACCTACTAAAATCATGAGCGAAAGTTTCCGAACAGTGGAATATATCCCTTAATACTTTCGTTGCATTTTGATATATATCCGAGCGGTGGATAGTCCCTGGCCAAGCAGAAGCAACTGCATCCCCTATCGATGTAAAGCAGTCAGTCAAAACTGTTTTGGGCTGTTTATGGTGGTTAACTCCAATGACCCCGACGCCTGTTTTTGACAGTTATCTCATACTCGGATATGGGTCCAATTTCGCCACAGTTATAGACCACGCAATCCAAGATCAGTTCAAATTCTAATATGAAAATCTCAAACAGTGCCGCTGGTTGGAATAATAATGAAGTCAGGCTGGTCATAGTTGTCAGCTTTTTATCGGTCAATACAAAATACTGATCAAACAGAATTATATGATCATGTATTCCACGCTTATTATTACACATCACCAACAGACGGAGGAGAGAGAAACAGAAAAGTGAGTGGGTGTGCCGCTGGTTGGAATAATAATGAAGTCAGGCTGGTCATAGTTGTCAAGCACTCAATGCTTGCCAGCTTTTGACCGATCAATACAAATTATTGGTCAAACTTGCACCTACTCCATTCATAATCACATAATATGTATAAATATCATTTTGGCTAACAAAATCTCGTTCATACTACGTTATAAGAACTATGATCATGTATTCCACGTTTATTATTACACATCACCAACAACATCCCTATCTAGTCTTCTGAATTTTCTTCGTGTCCCTTGCTTATGATCGCTTCGGACGTAACCATGGAGCATCTTCATTATTTAACGGGATGGTGGGGTCAGCTTTCACTGTGAAGGGTGGAATTTCAACAAACTTATTATAATCTTCTGACATGTCTGTCGTGTCCTCGATTCCCACGATGTTTCTTTTCCCTGAGAGAACTATGTGGCGCTTCGGCTCATCGTATGATGAATTTGTTTCCTTATTTTTTCTTTTCTTCGGTCTGGAAGACATGTCCTTCACATAGAAGACCTGAGCCACATCATTGGCTAGGACAAATGGTTCGTCATTGTAACCAATATTGTTGAGATCCACTGTTGTCATTCCATAAAGCGGGTCTACCTTTACCCCTTCTCCATTCAGGTTGACCCATTTGCACTTGAACAAAGGGACCTTAAAATAAGGTCCATAGTCAAGTTCCCATATCTCCTCTATGTAACCATAGTATGTGTCATTTTTTCCATTCTCGTTTGTTGTATCAAAGCGTACACCACTGTTTTGGTTGGTGCTCTTCTTATCTTGGGAGCTCGTGTAAAATGTATTCCCATTTATCTCGTACCCTTGAAAACTCCCAATAGTCGAAGATGGTGACCCTGCCAACATGTACAGCTGATCTTCAACAGTGGTGTCATTTATAAGATGTGTTTGCAACCAACTTCCGAAAGTCTCCATGTGTTCGCGTTTAATCCATGAGTCATCCTTCCCCGGGTTTGCAGACCGTACAATATTCTTGTGTTCCTCGAGATACGTAGCCATGAACATAGAATTTTGTAGAACTGTGTAGTGTGCTTTGGTCAAAGAATGCCCGTCCCTAGGTATCATTGTTTTCTTTCCCAGCGTTCCTTTTCCCCTCAGTCTCCCCTCATGCCGCGATTCAGGAACACCAATTGTCTTAAGGTCAGGAATAAAGTCAACACAGAACCCAATGACCTCCTCTCTTCCATAGCCCTTCGAGATGCTTCCTTCTGGCCTAGCACGGTTATGAACATATTTCTTCAAGACTCCCATGAACCTCTCAAAGGGGAACATATTGTGTAGAAATACCGGACCAAGAATATGAATCTCTTCACATAGGTGAACCAGGAGATGAGTCATAATGTTGAAGAAGGATGGTGGGAACACCAACTCAAAACTAACAAGACACTGGACCACATCCCTCTGTAATCTTGTCAGACTTTCTGGATCGATTACCTTCTGAGATATTGCGTTCATGAATGCACATAGCTTCACAATGGGTACTCGAACATTTTCCGGTAGAAGCCCCCTCAATGCAATCGGAAGCAACTGCGTCATAATCACGTGGCAGTCATGAGACTTCAGGTTTTGGAATTTTTTCTCTGCCATGTTTATTATCCCCTTTATATTCGACGAGAAGCCAGACGGAACCTTGATACTGTAAAGGACTTCAAAGAATATTTCCTTCTCTGCTTTAGTAAGAGCGTAGCTGCTTAAGTAATGGCGCCTATCTGTGTGCTTGTTGCTTGGGTCTTTCATACGTTGCTGGTCCTCCCGTGCTTCTGGCGTATCTTTGGACTTCCCATACACGCCCAGGAAGCATAGCAGATTGACACAAAGATTCTTTGTCACGTGCATCACGTCGATCGAAGACCGGACCTCTAAAACTTTCCAATAGGGTAGCTCCCAAAATATAGATTTCTTCTTTCACATGGGTGCGCGCTTACCAGGGCCGTACGGAACTGGTTGGCTGCCAGCAGCCTTACCAAAGATTACTTCTAGGTCCTTGACCATATCGAATATATCATTACCACTACGCAGCTCAGGCTTCTTCCGGTTATCTGCCTCACCTCTGGAATGCTTCCCTCCTTTCTTTCTTACGGGATGCTTGATCGGAAGAAATCTACGATGCCCCAGGTATACAACCTTTTTACATTTATCCAAAAAAACAATGTCAGTATTATCTAAACAGTGTGTGCATGCATTGTATCCCTTGTTTGTATGTCCGGAAATGTTACTAAGAGCAGGCCAATCATTGATGGTTACAAAAAGCAACGCCCGTAGGTTAAATGGCTTTTGTTCGTTCTCATCCCACACACGTACACCTGGTTTGCCCCACAATTGTAAGAGTTCTTCCACTAATGGCCTTAGATACACATCAATGTCGTTGCCAGGTTGCCTCGGGCCTTGGATGAGAACTGGCATCATAATGAACTTGCGCTTCATGCACAACCAAGGAGGAAGGTTGTACATACATAGAGTTACAGGCCAAGTGCTATGACTGGAGCTCTGCTCCCCAAAAGGATTAAAGCCATCTGTACTTAGACCAAACCATAAGTTTCTCGCCTCTCCTGCAAAGTCTGGGAAGTCTCTCTCGATCTTTCTCCACTACGATCCATCGGCGGGGTGCCTTAACTTTCCGTCTTTGTTACGGTCTTATTTGTGCCATCGCAACAACCTAGCATGCTCTTTGTTTCTAAACAGACGTTTCAGCCGTGGTATTATAGGAGCATACCACATCACCTTAGCAGGAACCCTCTTACGCGGGGGCTCGCCGTCAACATCACCAGGGTCATCTGCTCTGATCTTATACCGAAGTGCAGTGCATATCGGACATTCATCCAAATTCTCGTACTTCTCACCGCGGAAGAGGATGTAGTCATTAATGCATGCATGTATCTTCTGCACATCTAATCCTAGTGGACAGAGAGCTTTCTTTGCTTCGTACGTACTCTCAGGCAATTCGTTATCCTTTGGAAGTTTTGGCTTCATTAGTTGAAGTAAACTCTCAAATGCCTTGTCAGTCACACTGTTCTGTGCCTTCCATTTCAGCAACTCCAGTGTGGTACCGAGCTTTGTGCTACCATCTTCGCAATTTGGGTACAACAATTTTTTGTGATCCTGTAACATGTTGTCCAGCTTCAACCTCTCCAATTTGTTTTCACAGTCTTCCCTTGCATCAGCAATAACTCGGCCAAGATCATCATCAGGCTCTTCTGATGCCTGTTCTTGATCACCTCCTTCTTCTCCATTCTCTTCCATTGCAGTATCGTCGTATTCAGGGAACAAAGGATCTTCTTCTTCATCATCGTCTTCCATCACAACCCCTCTTTCTCCATGCTTCGTCCAGCAATTATAGCTGGGCATGAAACCTCTCCGAAGTAGATGGCCGTGAATGATTCTTTCGGAAGAGTGCTCTCTTACGTTCCGACAATCAACACATGGGCAACACATGAAGCCATTATCTTTGTTCGCCTGAGCTACAGCAAGAAATGCATTCAGGCCTGCCATATACTCGAAAGTGCGTCGGTCACCATACATCCATCGCTGCCGTGCATCCAGCTGCATCGTATAATTAAGTTTATCAAAATACATTACAATAACATATTAATACGACAAATACTACTTTTTTATGTATCAGTTACAGATGAAAAAGATAAGTTTGTTAACCTCGGTCGAAGATACCATTTTCAGTGACCTTATGTGCGGCTCGGGAATTTCGTCGAACACCTCGTGTGCATAGTAAAATAAAACACACTAACACCACACTCACTCACACCTCCAAGCAAAAAAAAAGATGGAAGGGGGGAGGGGCTGGGGCAGTATATATAGGGGAAGGGGGGCATTGGTCCCGGTTCGTGGAATGAACCGGGACAAATGTTCATGCGCGTGCCACGTGGCATGTGGCTAGGCATTGGTCCCGGTCCGTGGCACGAGCCGGGACCGATATGTCCCCCACGAACCGGGACCAATGCCCCCAGACGATTCCTGTTGCCCCGGGCGCACGAACCGGGACCAAAGGATGACATTTGTCCCGGATTCGGTTGCAACCGGACAGCTGCCCCCTGGCCCCCTGGACGAGAGGGGTTGTTTCCACTAGTGCACCCACTAGTAGAAAATGGGCCTCTAGTCTCGGCCCGTAAAGGGATATAGTCCCGGATGGAAACCGAGACTACTTATCCGGGACTAGAGGCCCCCCTTTTGTCCCGCCGACCCACGAGTCGCGACTGGAGGGCAGCCGACGGGGAGCTCCCGGGGCGCTCTTGGGGCAGGACTTTTAGTCCCGGGTGGTAATTCAACCCGAGACTCGACTTGTTTTTTTTCTTTTTTTCCGATTTTCCTTTTCATTTAGTCTCTATTGTTTCTATCTTTAATCGTTCTCCCTTAATCTCAATTATTTTTAACTCTAATTATTGTTCTTTAACTCTGAACTGACACCTCCCAGGAGGTCACCCATCCTTAGACTACTCCACTATCAGCACACATAACTTCTGGGTTCCTTCACTCTTAGCTTCCATGAAACAAATCATGTTTTACCGACAATATTATGGTGTCAATCATGTTAACCTTTGAACTATGATGTCACACTTCTTTATTTTGTGAATCCAACAATTATTTAGCGAAACATAAATA
Source organism: Alopecurus myosuroides (assembly GCA_028641055.1). Taxonomy (NCBI): domain Eukaryota; kingdom Viridiplantae; phylum Streptophyta; class Magnoliopsida; order Poales; family Poaceae; genus Alopecurus; species Alopecurus myosuroides. The sequence goes on along the minus strand of CM054063.1, from coordinate 9,767,447 downwards.
TATAAGTAATAATAGTCTTGAATTCAAATAATCATTAATTAATTTAAATGATAATTAATTTTGTTGCTTTATTTATATTAATGAAGATTCGTAAAATCGAAAATTGGAAAATGATATTGTCTAAATAGATTAGAAAAATTAGAGAAGTTCAAATAAATATGATCGACACCTTACATATTATATTTTCCATCATTAATTATATATATAGATCGATATGTACAAAATTTACTCCAAATTGTTAGTGAGTTCAATATATTATAGTATCTTCAGATAGATATTTTTAATCTTACTCCACATTTTAACATAGCTCTGGTGTCAAATTAAATAAGGACAATCAAAATATATATAATTAAACAAGGACACATAAGTCTTCTAGGGATCGAATGTCAAAATATCACACCAATCAATAGATAATATATATGTAGAGAGGCTCCCATCTACACTGACTGTTCGTCCTCCGAATCCCAGACAGTAGGAGACCGGGGGGCAAGGTGATGCTACCCATAGATGAAGATACTGATCAAGGCAATGTACCCATCGATAGCTATGTAATCAATGTTGACCTGGTCAAGTGGGCTCTTCCCCCAAAGACTCCTCCCGAAACCGGGGAAATCTTTCTTCATGCTACTTTCCTTCTCGTCGATCAATGCGGCTGCCATATGAGCCATCGAAGTCCTCTCATACTTAAGCATGAACATGTCCTGGATATCAATATGGTACTGAGATGGTATCTCAATACCCCAGGTGTTCCTCATCTTCGACCTGTCATTTCTTATATCAACGCTAGCAAAACGTATGCCGTTGTTGACAAGGAAATCCATCATTTCTTATACAACAAAAATATGGAACAAATGTTAAACAAATAATGTTATGCAACAACAAATGGATCAAATGTTATGCAACAAGTATATTGTTTCCACACAACAATTTTATTGTTTCAATGCAACAAATATATTGTTTCAATGCACCAGGTATATTGTTTCAATGCACGTACGTACATATAGGATTCAAATGGGAACAAATTATAAATGGAATTTACAATACACATTATGTTGCTATATGAATACACATGGATATATAAAGACGTACATGTTGCTATGCTATGCAATTTCCAATACATTATTGCCATATGAATACAAATGGAATTTCCGATACACATTGCGATATGAATACACATGGATATATATATTTCTTTCCTATGCAATTTCGGCAAATACATTATTCCTATATGAAGACAAATGGAATGTCCAATAGACATTGCTATATGAATACAAATGGATACACATTTACATGTTTCTATCCTATGCAATTTCCGATCCTATATATAGAATCAAAATAAGATCAAAGAGAAAAGGAGAAAAGAGAAAGAGAGGAGAAGATCGATCGGAGAAAGTTTGTGCTTATTACCTTGTCCATTGGAAAACAAGGACACGTCTCTTCTGAGCAATTTGGATGACGGGCACTTCTTTTTGATCGGCCGTGTACTCAAGATCAATTGCAAGAAAAACCCACCATCCTCACGAAGCCATTGCTTCAAGAGGTCAAGAAAACCCAGAACCCTCCTACTCTCGTTCGTTTATGCGACTTCGATATTCCTACGATGTGTATTCATGTTAATAATCGCTAGTCCCATGGTGTAGAACGTAGAAGAATGAAGAGAGGAGAGAAAGAGGAAGAAGAGAGGGCCGCGGTACTGTTGCAAATGAGTCATTTTTCTCTATTTTCAAAAGCCTCCCGACGGTGGAACAACTTCCAAAGCGCGGGAGGCAAACGTTTTGGGCATTTAGTCCCGGCTAGTATTACGACCTGAGACTAAATGATGTCAGGCCAGGGGAACGGTTTCCATGACGAATTTTAGTCCCGTGCCGTGTTACGACCCGGATTAAAAGTGTGTGAGGCGACACGAACGGTTTCCAGAAGACTTTTGATTCTGGGCCGTGTTACGATGAAGGACTAAAAGCGTTTGAGGCAACGCGAACGGTTTCTGCGTCCCCCTCTAGTCCCGGTTGGTAAGATATTAGGGACTAATGCTCCGGACCAAAGCCCCTGTTTCTACTAGTGACCCTTGACTTCTCCCAGGTCTTCTACTCCATCACCTCCAACCATATAAAGCTCCCTTAACTCATGTCCATTCAAAACTTCATTCACACCAACACGAGCATAGCTAGCTTCAATCTGACAGCCATGGAAGCGTGCTCCACGTTCACAAGGTAAAGCAAAGCCGACCGCCACCTTGACAGATATGTTCTTCATTGACTGATGTAGATCACACATTTTGTTCTCCGGCATATCATCCACGGGGTAGCGAGCCATCGATGCTTCATCCATTACTGCATCGTGATCACCAAGGAGCTGCGTGGAACCCACGCTGCTTTTCAGATGAGATTGGACAACGTCCAATACATGATCTTATTTCTGCTGCTGGGATGCCCTTAGTTGTCTATTCATTGAGTCCATTCTCTCATGCTCCAGCATAACCATGCGTTGCAATTGCTCGTGATTTGTTTCTACCTGTTGGATCTGGTCCGCCTCCTGCTTCTATTTTCTCTAACGACTTCTATAACTCTCGGACCACTCCAGAAACCCAGCCTTTGTAACATCCCAAGTATGAAAAACCACCCCTAGCATGTTTGTTTCTTGTTTACTTAATGTTTTGCATCATGTCATCATGCTCACTTAAGTTGTTTGCATTTGTTTCACCTTGTTTTCCATTTGTTGCTTCTGTTTTTCTCTGTTTTCACAATTCAAATTCAAAGTTTATTCAAATGTTTATTTCATACTTGCTCTGTTACAACCTTTTTCAAATAATAAGTTCAAATCAAACCCTTATTTGTTTCCACTTTATTCCATAATGTTTAGCTATTAAATTGATGGTTTTAATCAATAAATTAATTCCCATGTTATTCAAAAATTCAAATACATTTTACAAACAGCACCCAAGTTGAAAATATGAAAATTACCAAACAATTATAATCATTTAATTAAATTAAACATAGGGTTCACCCTATTAAAAAGTTGTTTTCATTAATGTTCACTTAATATAAAAAATCATCCAAATTTGAATTAAATACAAACATCAAGTTATTTTGAGAATTTTGAAAAATCAAAGTTGCAAAGTGGTTGCTGTTGACCTATTTAACCCACCCAAATTTTCCCAAAATTTTCCTAATTCAAAATCCCATCTATTTCTTCCATTTCCTTTTTCTGCAAAAAAAAACAGAAGGAGAAAATTCAAAAAAAATAAAAAAAACGGGCGCCAGGGTCGCTGGGCTGCGCCCAGCCCACCTTCTCCTTCTCTCCGCGCCAGCCCAGCCCTTTCTCTTCCCCGCGCGGCCCGGTACTGGTTCGCCCTTCTTTTCCTCGTCGTCCTCGCGTACGGCAGCAATCGCAGCCGTGCCACGTCGCCGCCGCGGCACCCCGACGGCCAGGAGAGCTCCCGAGCCCCTATAAAGCTAGCCCTAGGCCGCGCCGCAGCCCTAGCCTAGCTACTCCCTCTTCCCACGAGCTCCCGCCGCCGTTTTCCCCTCTCGCTGCCACCTCCCCTCTCTCTGCAACACCTCACCGGAGAAGCGCCGCCTGAACCCACGATGAACACCGCCGCCTCGTTGCGCCACCACCCTAGCTAGCCCCTGGAATCAACCCACCACCTCTCCCTCCTCCGTTTGGACACCGCAGCCACCCCGGAGAGCCTCCACAACGACGCCGCCGTCCACGTCGCTGCCGCCACCGGAACTTCCTCGGGCCTCTGCTCGACGACACCCGCCGGTGAGCAGTTGTGGTTCTCCTCCTCCTCCCTCTCTGGCACGAGCATCTGCGCCACCGTGCACACCACTCCAGCACGCACCACCCAGCAGCAGCACCATCACGCCGTCCACGGCACACCGCCGTCCGCCGTCGTCGTTCTCTGACGAATTTCAGACAGCGCGCGCGTTTAAAATTCAGTTAACGCGCAATTGAACGATAACCTGTCCGTGCCCCTGTATCTGACAAAACTGACGAAACACCGCAGTGGTAACACTGCCTCCCTCGCTCGCGCACGGTCGCGGGATCGAGCCCTCGCGCCGCGGAATAAAACCAATTTTTGCGCGAGCCACTGACAGGCAGGCCCCCTCTGTCAGTGGGCTGAGCTGCCACGCACACGCGGGCCACCGTGGTTCCCTGGGCCCTCTGTCATTGGCACTGGGTAGCCACTGCGGAGTAACAAAAGGATTTCAACATTTTCTGTTTTAATCTAAGCCCTTTTAATTTACAATTTGGTCCCTGAAACTAAAAAGCTAATAACTTTTATTTTATAATTCCAAATAACAAAAATAAAATATGTACACTGCACCAAATTTCATCCTCTATCTAATTATAACTTTTGTTTTCTGTTTTGAATTTTCCAAATGCAATCAAAATTTGAATTCAAATAATTCAATTACAATTTGCTAAAATCCATAACTAATTCGTACTAAATCCAAATAATGCAAATAAAATATGTTTTCCACGCTATTTCAAACCACCTATTCAAATATAAATTTTGTTTCATGGTTTGAATAATTAAAATTGCTTAAATAATTTAGACCTTGTTTAAATCATTTAAATTTGCTAAATTCATAACTTGCTCAAAATAAATTATTTTTGAACATGTAAAATATGTTTTCAAACTAGAAAAGTATAAACTTTTCAAATATGTATTTGAATTTATGATTGGAACAAATAAAATTCAAATAATATTCAAACTTGTTTTAAATTCATTTAAAACTTGTTTAATTTTGTTTAAGTCATAATAAATATATCCTAATTCCTTTTTCAATATTTGAAACATGTAATCCACCCAAAATTTTATGATCTTTTCAAATATGAATTTTGTTGTTTATTTTCCACAATTTAAATTGGTGAAAACAACAACTATTTGTGTAATCCCTTTAAGGAACCAAAAAATTCCCTAACTTAATAAATAAATTTCTAAATTGGTAAACCTCATTTCCAATTGGTTCTAATGTTGTTATTTTGTTGTTTTCCTCATCCATGCATCATACTAATCCACTATCACCCATTGGTTAGTTGGAAAACAATTGTTTCAACCATAATTCATGGGCTTTTCATATGCAACTCACAATTGCATAAGTGTCCATTTAAATTGTGTTACCATGTCAACTAGTTTAGTTTGATGCATCCATTAACTTGACATGCATCATCCCATGATTGTGCACTATGCCATGATATTGATTGTTTATCTTCCTGTATTGTTTGCTTGCTTCTTCTCGGATAGACGACGACGTTGAGACAGACGATACTTACGACACCCCTTCTGAGGATCTAGCCCAGTACCAGGCTACTGAGTTTGTAGGCAAGTTATCACTCACATGAACCATTGTGTTATTTTCAACATTGGTTACCGATACTTTCCGTTGTCTATTTCTGCTAGCCATATGTATCGTTGCTTCTGTTACGAACCTATCACATGATACCCTGAACCCTGATATTGCCTCACCTCCAGTCCTATAACCCTGTTGCTTGGGCCCGTGTCTTACTAGCATGCTTAGGGTTGTTTTTGCTCGAGTCTGTTATCCCGTTAATTTCTGTTACTATTTCAATTATATTCTGGGGCTCGATGTTAAACAACAACCTGTTAATTTGAGGTAATAATAAATTGCTGATAAGGCACCGACAGGAGGCCCGGCGTGGTTTTGAGGCCTGCTAGTGTCGACCCTAATAGGAAAAGGGTCTTGTCTACTGATCCATGATGAGCGCACTATCCGCATGTGGGAAGCGTGTATGGGCGCCCCCCTCAATTTGATTCGATTCGCATCTCGTCCAAATCACCACACTTAGTTCGGGCTTTCCATTTGATGCACGCATATGCAGGTACGAACCCGAGGCCAGGGTGGAACTTTTGTAGTCGGCATTTAGGGCGGCGTGGTCTTCCAGTGCTATGAGGGTCCCCTTTTCTTCGTGGGGCAAGATTAGCCGCGCACGCACAGCACGTGGTGCTTTGGGCTTGATGCGAAGGAGAGTTGAGTTGTGTTGAGTGCCCCGCTTGGTGGGAAAGGCCTTCCCATCTGGCGGGTTATTCTTACGTGTACGGCCAAATTGGTGCACCCCTGCAGGGTTAAATCTTCTCGAGAAGCCGTGTTTTCCGCGGTTATGGTTGACTTGGTGAAAGTACTGGCTAACAAGTACTCAGAACAACTCACACCTAACTAATGATAACTTGACTAGTAATAGGCTTATTGACACAACAATTTGATCCATCATTAATCCAACTGTGTGAGTTATCCTCGGATTGCTTCTTTGGATAAGGGGCGAGATCCAGGATGGGTTTGCGTGGTGTTTAGTTGTAGTTGGTTACGATACGCTATCTTATCCCCCTTTCTGATAGCCGGAAGTGGTAGTATGTTCTGTAGTTGTTTAGTGCAGCCAGTTGCAGCATATTTTATATCCCTTTCTTCCGTTGAACCCAAGGCATCTGTGCTTGGTGTTGACGGGCTACACTTTGGTGAACTGTGAGTCTTGCTTGCCAGTACGTTTATATACTAACCCCTTTGGGGCCGTGGTTTCCGCAGACTACGCTTACGAGGATCCCCGTGACGGCTACTACGTGGAGTTTGACGAGGCTGCTGACGAGTAGGTAGCGGACCCGGGCAGGATCCGAGACATCGTGGATGGGCTCCGTTTTCTTTTTCATTCCCGGCTTATTAAGCCTATTTGGATTTGTATGTACTCAGACCCGTTGAATGCTTCCGCTGAGATGTAATGATGTTATGTTGGGACATGTGTCCTCTGGATGATTGTATTTGCTATCTCTGCTCTAGTGAGAGCTATTTGCAACTTATTTCCATTTATTTGTGTCTTAGAGATCTGTTGTGTTATCATTTTGTTCAACGCCGTTGACGTACCATGTGTGTATGGTATGAAGTACGTCAATGGTAGTATCCTGATTTCTATGGGATGGTTTACGTAGACGCTGAACAGATAGGGGTTGGTTGTCACACATACGTGTGTTGGCCTACTCGTAAGGGATGCGGGTGCCGGTAAGCCCCGTAATCCAATCCACTACTGTTCAACGGAACTGCGAGTATCCTCTAGAAGTCCGGGTGCGACAAATGGTAACAGAGTCTGTCTGCCTGTAGGATCCCCTTTTACTGGTCGCAGTTGAGTCTAGAAACTATTTTGTAGCTATATAGGAAAAATGAAACATGAGAGTAGGAATTCTGCCATTTTTCTTCTTTCCCCACCCACCCACCCTTTTCTGGTAAGGAAGTGTAACGTTGTTTTCTGTTCTCACCTAAACTTTCAAGTTAGGATTTCACGAATCCTGGTTTCTCTAGGATAGTTATATCTACTAGACCATAGGAATGGAGGTGGTTGTGACATGATTTATCATGTTGCCTACTCATGATTGAGAACGGAGGCGTGTAAGCCCCGGAAGCAAATCCTCTATCCCTTAAGCAGTAGATATTGATCCTTGAGAAGCCCGGATGGGTTTTTCCGTAGTACCTCAGGAGTTTTGTTCTCGTGTTTTCCGATGTTGCTTCGATATCTTGTTCTTCTCAACATCCTTTTCGTCTGTTCAAACCTTGTTGTTGCTTTCCACTCCTCTTCTTCTACCGGCGTCTAATCAAAACTTCCCCGATCATCTGCAGATGGATCTCAGGTTCTTCCCGCAGGTGGTTCGGATGACTCGTTGCGAGAGCACTGCCGGTTATCCGGAGATGCTGAGAGACATGGTCACTTATCTGGGGTTCCGTTGGGCACCAGAGTACCAGGTCTACGAGCAGCAGCGAGAGTTTGACCAGACCTACTACCAGGCTATCGTCTACATTCTGTCAGATGATGGCATGAGCGTTGTCCACCGCTACGAGGCAGTAGGTTCCACAGTGGATATGGCCGTGCAGCAGGCAGCTTATGTGAGTCTCACCGTCCTTCGTGCTGACTACTGGGGATTTGACGATTCTATCTATCGCCACATTCCCCGTGGTTACATCACTTCGGAGGGAGCTCACTTCACTCTCTACGACAACCTGGATGTCTACGAGCATGATAACACCAGGCTGCACACCACCGCTCAGTTTGTGAGGCACAGTGACGCAGTTGCCACCACACTTTCTCAGGAGTTGGCTTCAGTCAGAGAGCATCTCTACCTTGCTTTGACTCGTGTGGCGACGTACACCACAGACTTTGTTGGAGATGAGCGCTTTGCACGTTTCGATCAGCCAGTTGGTCGTCGTCTGCCAGATGCTGGAGGTTACGAGCCGATCAGAGGTCCACTCCTCAACCTCGGTACTCGTTACACTGGGATTCCACGCTTTGGAGCACAGGGAGTCGACGCTATGTACTTCACCACACCTAGAGTCGCTCTCAGACCACGTCAGATCTATGTGGATCGTCGTTCTACCTACTTTCGTGGGCGTGCTCCTCACCGTACCCCTCGTCGTACTACTCACCGCCGTCCTGCGTGATGAGCATGGGAGTACCGATGTATCCATTCTTAGCTATGTTTAGTTATCCTGTGGCACTTGAACCATTTATGGTGTGTTGGATATTCTGATGTATTTGAACATGTGATGATGTACCTGTTGGTTATCTATTCATGCGTCGGAATAATCTCTCTTTCAGTTTCCAAGTCTATCTGTTTCTGTTGTTGTGCTAAAATGCATGTCTATTCAGGATGCCGCCAACAAGGAACAACCCGCCTAAGCCACCGCCAATCACGGAGCTGTTGACTCAGATGACTCAGGTCGTGACGCAGACGGCCCAGATCCAGGCTAACCAGCACAACAATCAGAATGCTCCACGAGTCAGCATCAAGGAGTTTCTGAGTCTGGGTCCCAGAGCTTTCGTGGCAACACGTGAGCCTCTGGATGCTGATGACTGGATCCGGGAGATGGCCAGGGCTCTGGACATTGCTCACGTTGCTGAGGAAGACAAAGTCAAGTATGCCTTCTACCTACTGAAGGGTCAGGCAGCTACCTGGTGGGAGAACTACCAGACCATGAGAGCTGGATACCCAATCACCTGGGGTTGTTTCAAGGATGCCTTCCTGAAGCACCACATCCCAGATGGTCTTATGGAAAGGATGTGTGAGGAGTTTTGCTCTCTCAAGCAGGGCAAGATGGACGTCATTGGCTATCAGAATGAGTTCAATCGCCTCGCTCGTTACGCTGGTGATGAGGTGTCCACTGAGGCTAAGAAGATGGCAAGGTTCCGCCAGGTTTTAACCCGGAACTCAAGTACGCCCTCACCAACATCAAGTGCAAAGACTTCGAGGAGCTTGTGAACACGGAGCTCAATGAACAAAATGGGCGCAAGGCGTTCGAGGAGTCTCGAAAGCACTCGCGTGAGGGTGGTTCCTCCTCCAACATGACCACCCCTCCGCAGAAGCGCCGCATCTGGGTGCCAAATGGTGCTGTCACTCGGACTCCATATGCCCAAGCTTCTCCAGGCTTCGCTTCCCGCCCACCCAACCCATCTCAGATGCAAGCTCAGAGGTTTTCAATGGGGCAGCCAAGGCCAGATGCACCTCGTGTCGTCACTTGCTACAAATGCAAGCAGACAGGGCACTATGCTGACAAGTGCACTCAGAGGCAGCTACCTCCACCACCACCTCGCCCCAACACCAACCAGGCAATGGTGCGTGCTCCCCCGGCTAAAGCCTTCAACTCCAACAACAGGCCTGTCGGGAGGACCACGAGGGTGAATCATGTCAAGGTCGACAAAGCTGAGGAAGCTGCTGACGTCGTTCTCGGTACATTCCCCGTAAACTCTAACCCAGCTAAAGTGTTGTTTGATACCGGAGCATCGCATTCTTTCGTGTCAAAGATCTTTGCAACAGCAGTTAAACTACCCTTTGTTGGTTTGGGTTCCCCGCTAGTAGTAAACTCCCCTGGAGCAACTATGCAAACTTCCAAGATCAGTCATGAAAATCAGATTCTAATTGGAGGTCACATATTCCTTGCTTCTCTCATTCTGCTTGGCAATTCTGACATTGATGTCATTCTTGGCACGGATTGGTTGAAGGCCAATAAAGCTACGATTGATTGTGCTCAGAAGTCAATAACTCTGTTCCACCCTTCTGGCCAGATAGTTTATTCTCCAAATGAATCAAGTTCTGTTCAGCTGTACACCCTCGATGCTAAACCTCTACCTCTACTTGAAAATGTTCCGGTGGTTTGTGAATTCCCTGACGTCTTTCCAGAAGAGTTGCCAGGGATGCCTCCGGACAGAGCAGTTGAGTTCGTGATCGAGCTTGAACCAGGTACTGCTCCAGTCTCTAAGCATCCATACAAGATAGCTCCTCCTGAACTGAAATTGTTGAAGGAGCAAATCGATATGTACATGGAGAAAGGTTACATTCAACCTAGTTCTTCCGCTTGGGGTTGCCCAACTCTGTTCGTTGCCAAGAAGGATCAAACAAAGAGACTCGTTGTTGACTATCGTCCTCTTAACGAGAAAACCATCAAAAACAAGTATCCAATTCCTCGTATCGATGATCTTTTTGATCAACTTGTTGGAGCCTCAATATTCTCAAAGTTGGACTTGAGGATGGGTTACCATCAAATAAAGATCAGAAAGGAAGATATTCCAAAAACAGCTTTCACCACTCGTTACGGTCTATATGAATACACCGTCATGTCTTTTGGTCTCACCAATGCACCGACGACGTTCTCAAGACTCATGAATTCTGTTTTCCATGAATACCTCGATAAGTTCGTTGTGGTATATCTTGATGACATTCTGGTCTACTCAAAATCTGAGGAAGAGCACGGAGAACATCTTCGTCTCACTCTCATGAAACTTCGCGAGCATCGTCTATATGCCAAGTTCTCCAAATGTGAGTTCTGGATTCCAGAAGTTGCTTACCTTGGTCATGTCATCTCCGCCAAGGGCATAGCCATTGATCCAGAAAAGGTTAAAGCAATTGTTGATGGGAAACCTCCTAAGACGGTGAAGCAAGTAAGAAGCTTTCTTGGCTTAGCTAGCTATTGCCGTCGTTTCGTCCAAAACTTTTCCAAGATTGCCAAACCTCTCACTGATCTCACAAAGAAGGACAAGAAGTTCGTTTGGTCTCCACAGTGTGATGAAAGTTTCAATCTCCTGAAGACTAAACTCACTTCTACCCCAGTTCTGGTGGGCCCAGATACTACCAAACCTTTCCAGATATTCTGCGATGCATCTCTCCAAGGTCTAGGTGCAGTTCTTATGCAAGAACGTCAAGTTGTGGCTTATGCTTCACGTCAGTTGAATGCACATGAGCAAAACTATCCCACACATGACCTAGAACTTGCAGCAGTTGTGTTTGCCCTCAAGAAATGGAGACAATACTTGTTGGGTAATCGCACTGAAAACTTTTCCAATCATAAGAGTCTGAAATACATCTTCACTCAACCAGATCTAAACCTCAGGAAAAGGAGATGGATTGAAAAGATTAAGGACTTTGATCTCACCATTTCTTACACTCCAGGCAAGGCTAATGTTATGGCCGATGCTCTCAGTCGCAAGTCGTATTGCAATAATCTCATGATCATGGAAAGCCAACCTCCACTTCATGAAGAATTCCAGAAGCTGAACCTTGGTCTTGTTCCTCAAGGCTATCTTGCTAGCTTGACAGCCAGTCCAACTCTCGAGGACAAGATTCGTTCTGAACAGCTTCGTGATGCTGAAATCAAGAAGATGGTAGAACACATCAAACAAGGAAAGTAGAAATTTAAGTCCTTCTCAATTGATGACAAAGGAACTGTGTTCTTCGAAGAACGCATTGCAGTTCCTCAAGTTCCAAGTCTCAAAGATGTTATTCTCAAGGAGGCTCATGAAACTCCTCTTTCAATTCACCCTGGAAGTACAAAGATGTACCAGGATCTTAAGACACTGTATTGGTGGCCTGGCATGAAACGTGAAATTGCTCAATACATTTCTGAATGCGACGTTTGTCAACGTGTTAAGGCAGTCCATCAGAAAACAGCCGGTCTACTCCAACCTCTGAAAATTCCTGAGTGGAAGTGGGACATGATTGAAATGGACTTCGTCACTGGTTTTCCAAAGTCCAAGAAGGGCAACGATGCAATCTTCGTTGTTATTCATCGTCTCACTAAAGTAGCTCACTTCTTTGCTGTCAAAGAAACAATCTCAGCTAGCCAGTTAGCAGAACTCTACACAGCAAAGATCGTTCCTCTTCATGGTGTTCCATTGGAAATAAGCTCAGACCGTGGAAGCATATTCACTTCTCATTTCTGGAAAAGCTTTCAAGAAGCATTGGGCACCAAACTTCTGTTCAGCACAGCTTATCACCCTCAGTCTTAGGGGCAAGTCGAAAGAGTCAATCAGATTCTCGAGGATATGCTCAGAGCATGTGGTCTCTCCTTTGGCATGAAATGGGAGGATTGCCTTCCATATGCTTAATTCTCCTACAACAATAGCTACCAGGCAAGCCTAGGCATGGCACCATTTGAAGCACTCTATGGCCGCAGATGCAGGAGTCCAATCAATTAGTCTGGAGCTGGTGAACGTTCACTCTTAGGCCCTGACATTGTTAAGGAAGCCGAGGAGAAAGTTCGCATCAGTCGTGAAAATCTCAAGATTGCTCAGTCTCGTCCGAAAAGCTACTATGACAGCAAGCATAGGGATATGATCTATGCACCTGGTGACAAGGCATATCTCTGTGTAACTCCCCTCAGAGGCACTCATCGTTTCGGTGTGAAAGGAAAGCTTGCACCAAGATACATTGGTCCTTTCAACATTCTCTCAAGGCGTGCGGAAAATGCCTATCGTCTTGAACTTCCAGAAAAACTATCCAAGGTGCACGATGTGTTCCACGTGTCACAGCTCAAGAAGTGTTTCAAAGATCCAGATCGTGCAGTTGATCATGATTCCATTGAACTGCAAGATGATCTATTTTATGAGGAGCACCTTGTTCGTATTCTCGATGAGACCGAGCGTAAGACTCGCAACAAGAGCACCAAGTTCTTGAAAGTGCAGTGGTCGCATCATTCCGATAAAGAGGCAACGTGGGAGACCGAAGAGGATCTTCGAAAGAAGTATCCGGAACTTTTCCTTTCTCAGTAGGAATCTCGGGGCGCGATTCCTTCAAGGGGGGGCGTTTTGTAACATCCCAAGTATGAAAAACCACCCCTAGCATGTTTGTTTCTTGTTTACTTAAAGTTTTGCATCATGTCATCATGCTCACTTAAGTTGTTTGCATTTGTTTCACCTTGTTTTCCATTTGTTGCTTCTGTTTTTCTCTATTTTCACAATTCAAATTCAAACTTTATTCAAATGTTTATTTCATACTTGCTCTGTTACAACCTTTTTCAAATAATAAGTTCAAATCAAACCCTTATTTGTTTCCACTTTATTCCATAATGTTTAGCTATTAAATTGATGGTTTTAATCAGTAAATTAATTCCCATGTTATTCAAAAATTCAAATACATTTTACAAACAGCACCCAAGTTGAAAATATGAAAATTACCAAACAATTATAATCATTTAATTAAATTAAACATAGGGTTCACCCTATTAAAAAGTTGTTTTCATTAATGTTCACTTAATATAAAAAATCATCCAAATTTGAGTTAAATACAAACATCAAGTTATTTTGAGAATTTTGAAAAATCAAAGTTGCAAAGTGGTTGCTGTTGACCTATTTAACCCACCCAAATTTTCCCAAAATTTTCCTAATTCAAAATCCCATCTATTTCTTCCATTTCCTTTTTGTGCAAAAAAAGAAAACAGAAGGAGAAAATTCAAAAAAAATAAAAAAAAACGGGCGCCAGGGTCGCTGGGCTGCGCCCAGCCCACCTTCTCCTTCTATCCGCGCCAGCCCAGCCCTTTCTCTTCCCCGCGCGGCCCGGTACCGGTTCGCCCTTCTTTTCCTCGTCGTCCTCGCGTACGGCAGCAATCGCAGCCGTGCCACGTCGCCGCCGCGGCACCCCGACGGCCAGGAGAGCTCCCGAGCCCCTATAAAGCTAGCCCTAGGCCGCGCCGCAGCCCTAGCCTAGCTACTCCCTCTTCCCACGAGCTCCCGCCGCCGTTTTCCCCTCTCGCTGCCACCTCCCCTCTCTCTGCAACACCTCACCGGAGAAGCGCCGCCTGAACCCACGATGAACACCGCCGCCTCGTTGCGCCACCACCCTAGCTAGCCCCTGGAATCAACCCACCACCTCTCCCTCCTCCGTTTGGACACCGCAGCCACCCCGGAGAGCCTCCACAACGACGCCGCCGTCCACGTCGCTGCCGCCACCGGAACTTCCTCGGGCCTCTGCTCGACGACACCCGCCGGTGAGCAGTCGTGGTTCTCCTCCTCCTCCCTCTCTGGCACGAGCATCTGCGCCACCGTGCACACCACTCCAGCACGCGCTCTCTGTTTCGTTCTCTGACGAAGTTCAGACAGCGCGCGCGCGTTTAAAATTCAGTTAACGCGCAATTGAACGATAACCTGTCCGCGCCCCTGTATCTGACAAAACTGACGAAACACCGCAGTGGTAACACTGCCTCCCTCGCTCGCGCACGGTCGCGGGATCGAGCCCTCGCGCCGCGGAATAAAACCTATTTTTGCGCGAGCCACTGACAGGCAGGCCCCCTCTGTCAGCGGGCTGAGCTGCCACGCACGCACACGCGGGCCACCGTGGTGCCCTGGGCCCTCTGTCAGTGGCACTGGGTAGCCACTGCGGAGTAACAAAAGGATTTCAACCTTTTCTGTTTTAATCTAAGCCCTTTTAATTTACAATTTGGTCCCTGAAACTAAAAAGCTAATAACTTTTATTTTATAATTCCAAATAACAAAAATAAAATATGTACACTGCACCAAATTCATCCTCTATCTAATTATAACTTTTGTTTTCTGTTTTGAATTTTCCAAATGCAATCAAAATTTGAATTCAAATAATTCAATTGCAATTTGCTAAAATCCATAACTAATTCATACTAAATCCAAATAATGCAAATAAAATATGTTTTCCATGCTATTTCAAACCACCTATTCAAATATAAATTTTGTTTCATGGTTTGAATAATTAAAATTGCTTAAATAATTTAGACCTTGTTTAAATCATTTAAATTTGCTAAATTCATAACTTGCTCAAAATAAATTATTTTTGAACATGTAAAATATGTTTTCAAACTAGAAAAGTATAAAATTTTCAAATATGAATTTGAATTTATGATTGGAACAAATAAAATTCAAATAATATTCAAACTTGTTTTAAATTCATTTAAAACTTGTTTAATTTTGTTTAAGTCATAATAAATTCATCCTAATTCCTTTTTCAATATTTGAAACATGTAATCCACCCAAAATTTTATGATCTTTTCAAATATGAATTTTGTTGTTTATTTTGCACAATTTAAATTGGTGAAAACAACAACTATTTGTGTAATCCCTTTAAGGAACCAAAAAATTCCCTAACTTAATAAATAAAGTACTGGCTAACAAGTACTCAGAACAACTTACACCTAACTAATGATAACTTGACTAGTAATAGGCTTATTGACACAACAATTTGATCCATCATTAATCCAACTGTGTGAGTTATCCTCGGATTGCTTCTTTGGATAAGGGGCGAGATCCAGGATGGGTTTGCGTGGTGTTTAGTTGTAGTTGGTTACGATACGCTATCTTATCCCCCTTTCTGATAGCCGGAAGTGGTAGTATGTTCTGTAGTTGTTTAGTGCAGCCAGTTGCAGCATCTTTTATATCCCTTTCCTCCGTTGAACCCAAGGCATCTCTGCTTGGTGTTGACGGGCTACACTTTGGTGAACTTTGAGTCTTGCTTGCCAGTACGTTTATGTACTGACCCCTTTGGGGTTGTGGTTTCCGCAGACTACGCTTACGAGGATCCCCGTGACGGCTACTACGTGGAGTTTGACGAGGCTGCTGACGAGTAGGTAGCGGACCCGGGCAGGATCCGAGACATCGTGGATGGGCTCCGTTTTCTTTTTCATTCCCGGCTTCTTAAGCCTATTTGGATTTGTCTGTACTCAGACCCGTTGAATGCTTCCGCTGAGATGTAATGATGTTATGTTGGGACATGTGTCCTCTGGATGATTGTATTTGCTATCTCTGCTCTAGTGAGAGCTATTTGCAACTTATTTCCATTTATTTGTGTCTTAGAGATCTGTTGTGTTATCATTTTGTTCAACGCCGTTGACGTACCATGTGTGTATGGTATGAAGTACGTCAATGGTAGTATCCTGATTTCTATGGGATGGTTTACGTAGACGCTGAACAGATAGGGGTTGGTTGTCACACATACGTGTGTTGGCCTACTCGTAAGGGATGCGGGTGCCGGTAAGCCCCGTAATCCAATCCACTACTGTTCAACGGAACTGCGAGTATCCTCTAGAAGTCCGGATGCGACAGCCTTCCAGGGAACATCGGAGCCTTACCCTTGTGTTTGTCCTCCGTGTTCAGGATTCCCGATGGCGAGTGTCAGCCCGTCGTTCTCTCTATTGGGTATGAACATTCCCTTATGAACTTTTTTTATTGCATTAACAGTCTCTGTGGTGACCTATTGAATTTTCTCTGTATATTTTATCCCTTGGAACAAGCTTCCATGTCTCTGGGTCCAACGATGATCCATGCCCTAAAACCAGCGCTTGGAACTATCCAGAAATTCCGTTGTTTGTGGAAAGACCCGTTTAGCAATCAGACCGGCTTCTCTTTTTTTCCCACTTAGGCATGGCAGTATTGTAGCCACCTGGCTCCGTAATATGGTGGTTTTTCTTTTTCGCAACATTTAACTTATTTTTCCCAATCTTTCCAAAGCTTCATACGATTCCCCGTACGCCTTAAATGTGTCCCAATGATATTTCTGCTTCTCTACTGTTGAATCTTGGAGTTTGTTTTTTTTCCGATAATCACTCCATTTTTTTTTCTTGAAGCTCTGGAATTGTGTGGACATCTTCTTAAGAGTCCACTGCTTGAGTTCCAACTTCATGGCATCATTCATATTTACCGTCAAATGTGACATGAGAGTATTCCAAAGATCATCTTTGTCTATTTGGTCGACAAAACTAATTGATCCATCGTTGTATCCCTTTGGCTTATGCCATTCTCGAATGATGATCGCGATGTTGTCCCTAACAACAACTCCATAATGATTATGAAACTTTCTTACATCCACTGCGGGAGCAAGAGGTTTGCCATGTTCAGGAACTTCATCGATAAGAAACTTTTGACTATCGCACAACCTCTTGGTCGGGTGTCGTTGTCTTTTACCAGATTGGCTTGATCAGGAGGGCCTAGCAAGTTTGCTCGATCCGGAGGGCTAAAAGAAATCGTTAATAAGTGTAATACAAATAAATTAATGCCTCTAGTGATCCACAGAGGCTTCATATACCTCGCCGGAATTTGTTAAGAGCTCTTCGTCTCTTTGTTCTATCGAGGTCCGTCACCGTCGTAATTTAAAAACCGTGAGTTGTAATCTTCCTCTTCACCGTCATCTCTGCCGGAATATCTTATATTCAAGATTTCCTCTTCACCGTCGTTTCTGCTGCGAGCGTCCGTAGCTTAACTACAAAACAAATGTAGCAAAGGTTTTTAGCAAACATTATTTGTTATACACAATATTCATCAGCAAACTTTTTTAGCAAACTTTTTATAAAATCTAGGAGAGGCATTTTAATTATTTATGTAATTGTGTCAAAATGAAATTGTTCAAATGATTATGAAAACACCACTATTGAATAACATTTGGCTTATTGGCCATTTTGACATATTGCTTGCATTTTTATGAAAATATTTGAATAAGTTATAAATTTATGAGCTTTAAATGAATTTTTATCATTACTAAAATAATGCCAAATTTGAAGTTATTCAAACATATTTGAAAATGTCATAAAATTTAGAGTTTAGCAACAAATTATCACATATTTGACAAGTCAATCAAATTAAAGTGAGAGATATTTAATCTAATTTTTCTAGATGTTAATTTATTTTAGCAACAAATTATCTAGTAGTACAAAATAATTTTCTACATGTTAATTTTTTAGTAACAAAATATTTTTCTACATTTCCTAGTAACAAATTATCTAGTAGTAACAAAATAATTATCTAGTAGTTCTCATCATTTCCCACATGTCAGATTTTTATTACTTTTTAAATACTCTCAAAAGTATTAAAAACCTGACCATCAGGACCCACGGTGACGTCATGTTGACGTCATTGTGACGTCAGCCATGGCGTGCAGAGGAAGTGCCCCACATGGCCCACTCGACCCAATGCGGGAGGAGGCGCACATACGGGTGTGTTGGAAGCGTCTGACCTCAGGGTACCTGCGTGTGGCGGAGCCACTATTTTTAGGTCACCGGAAAGCTGTCGGCAGCGATGTCTACGGTACCATGATGACATAAGCTTAATTCTAAAATTGAAGATAAAATAATAATTTAATATTATTGTCGCTAGAGCACATCTACAACAAAATCCTCGCCTCGAAACAGATTGCCTGCCCAACGCACTCAGCAACGATACCACACGTGGAGCCATAGTAGGCCTCACCCTATCTTGTACGTGCCAAATTTCGGCACTGCGCAAAGGCGTGTGCCAAGCACTTGTCTAACACACGGCAAAGATGTATTGCGGAGAACTAAGCCGGCACTCCGCGGCCTTTGGTAGCTTACTGAGAGCACCGGCAACTTAGTAAACAGCTATGCCGAAGCAAAATAATGGACATGTGGCGCCACCTCGCGGTCACTAGTGAAAAACGGAGCTTTTGCTCACTGGCGAGCACCCCTTTCGCCCCGGCTCGGCCACCACCCGGTGGAAAACACTGCAGAGGTGCAGCGGGGGCGAGCAGGACGCGTGGTGGGGGGGTCATTTTCCCCGGTTGGACCCACAAACGGGGGCTAAAGGCCCTCAACGAGCTGGGCGCGTGCATGCGCGTCGTGGGGGGGGGGGGTCTTTTGCCCCGGTTAGTGGCTCCAACGGGGGCAAATGAGCCCCACCTAGATGAGTTGTTTCTTTATTTCTATATATTGTCGTTTAGTTAATAATTTCAATTTCATTAAGAAAAACTAACCAAATAGATGGAAAAAGAAAATTAATAGAATTCTTTTTTTCTTCAAATCCAAATTTTTTTCTCTTTTATTATAAACACTACATGCCAGCGTTCTCCACTCCTCATGCCACTCAGTTTTTGGTGTGGTGTGCTCACTTGTTTTTCCCTCATATGCATAAGAGGCGTTCGATGAAATGCCCGAGAGCATAATGCCGTCGGAGCTCGCAAAAAATAAACATGTAATATTGCTAGGCTATTGTGTAATAATGTATCAAACCTGCATGGTTCATGTATTTGGATTAGTCCACCTCTGTTTTTCACATGTTTTGTATCAACATCACTGTAGGGCGTGTGAATTAGAGGATTTGTAGATACATAGAACAAAATAAACAATGTCTCCATCATACAGCCCGACCGTGGCTCATGAGTGCATATATGCATATCAAAAGCACGGTCGGACGTATGATGGCGAATCCGGATGATTTGTAGTCGGTCTATAAACTGAATGATGCATCGAACCTTTTGTCCAACCTTGAATGGGGGATGTAGAACAAAACAATCGGTATCGCCAGCATACAACACCACTGTGGCTCCTGGAGTGCATATATGCATATCAAATGCACGGTAGGACGTATGCTGGCGAATCCGAATGATTTGTATTCGGTGGATGAACCGGATGATGTATGAAGGGACTCAGAGAGGTGGGCTATATATAGGGGCCTCTGGCTCACAAAGTGTTGTTCTAGGGTTTCGATCCAACGGTCAAGAAGCGCTCGAAAGAAACACCCTTCATCCAACGGCTAACAAGCGCTCGAAACAAACACACCGTACCCCTGATCGAACGGCTCACGAGAGCTCGAAAGAAACACACCCCTTATCCAACTACTCGCAAGCGCTTGAAAGAAGCACACGATCCGTGTGATTCTTTGTGATTGGTCCCAACAAAACCGTAACCCTTTAGTCCCGGTTGGTAAAACGGGCCGGGACTAAAGGGGTCTGTTTCTTCTCACTATATATATGTATGCATGCATTGCCACCATTGGCATAAACACATATAAACTCACCACTCTCCCATGGTTTTCACCGTACCCACTCTAACCTTCCTGCAGGCGGAGGCGCTTTCCGCCTCGAAGTATCCCTGCCCGCCCGGCTACAGCGTCCCCGCCGGCTGGATGCTGAGCGCCGGAGGAGTGCCGGTCCCTCCTGTTCCTCAAGGTGTGGCGCGTCGGACGGCCATCACGAACCACTACTACCACGAGCTCACGCCAGAGCAGCGGAGGAATCCCAGTTGGAATCCCGACTACCGCCCTACTTGGGACGCCTTCTTCATTAATCAGCGTGAGAGTGCGCTCACCAGGTACGAGGAGAACGCCCCCCTCCTTCAAACTTCAACGAGGCCGATCGTCAGCTGTGGTGGGGCAGCAGACGGACTCTTCAGAGCGTCATGAACTACATTAGGGCAGGCAATAACCCCCGCCTGCGCTACCCTCACTCCCAGTCGTGGGGTCGTGATCCTCTGAGGGAGTCTAGAGCACCATCCGACGATAGTGACGACGACGGCGGCGACTACGACGACTATGAGTCGGAGTACTATAGGCATAGGCAGGAGTATGACTAGTAGATCAGATTCACTCTTGTCATTATGTACTGCCTTGCTTATCTAGATCTATGCTCTCCATTTAGGTTCAGATCCACTCTTGCTATTACGTATTGTGCCTTTTTTATCTATCGAAATGTACCTCCCTCACTAATGTGAGTCGTTGGATGAGGGTGTGTTTCGTTCTGGCGTCTGAATCCCACCAATCAGGAAGAATCACACGAAAAAAAGAAAACAGACGCGCTAGCACGCCGCAGTTTCCCTGAATACAATTTTCTTTTATTAAAAACAGAAAACAGACGAACACTACTCCTCGTCGTCGTCGGGAAACTTTCGGTGACCTCCTCCTGGTTGTCGTCGGCGGCGAACTCGCTTGCGAGCTTTTTTTAGAATCGCCAAATTCCAAAAGGAACAAAAGTTATGGCCGTTTGAATATTTTGACTAGAAAAAAAAATGGAAAAAAATTTCGGTGGCGCACTCCTACTTGGTGCGCCATAGAATTGTTGGTTTCTGTGGCGCACCCCTATTTGGTGCGCCATAGAATTGTTGGGCAGGATTCGAAATTTGAATCCTGCCCACCAACCCTTCTTTTTTCTCCTTCTCTCCTTTCTCTCATTTTACTTCTCCTCCACTTCTCCTCCTCCTCTCATCTCCCCTTCTCTCCCAACTTCACTCCTCCACCTACTACCACCACCACCTCTCCTTCTCCTCCTCCTCCACCACCACTCTCCTCCACCACCACCAACTACACCTCTCCTTCTCCTCCTCCTCCTCCTCCACCACCATCACCTCTCCTCCTCCTCCTCTTCCACCTCCGGCATGCTCCTCCTCCTCCTCCTCCACCACCACCTCCATCGAGCTTCTCCTCCTCGGCCAACTCCGGTGACCCCCCCCCCCCACACACACACACACCCTCCGGCGAGCTCCTCCTCCTCCACCACCACCTCCGGCGAGCTCCTCCTCCTCCACCCACCACCGACCAAGATACCTAAGGCCACGGTGACAACGATATCCGACGAGCTTCGGCGAAATTTCGAAATTTCACTGAAATTCCGGCGGCCAGATCTAGATCTAGATCTGGCCAGCTTTTTTTTTTGAAATTCAAAAAAAAAATCATTGGCGCACCCCCCCTTGGTGCGCCACAGAATTGCAATTTCTGTGGCGCACGGCTGAGGTGCGCCACAGAAAAAAATTCTATGGCGTGAATTCTGTGGCGCACCCCTCTGGCCCCTAGGTGCGCCACAGAATTGAAAAATGGTGCGCCACAGATAAGGCTTCCTGTTCTAGTGACTTGTCTAACACGCGGCAAAGATGTATTGTGGAGAACTAAGCCGACACTCCGCGGCCTTTGGCAGCTTACTGAGAGCACCGGCAACTTAGTAAACAGCTATGCCGAAGCAAAAGACTGGACATGTGGCGCCACCTCGCGGTCACTAGTAGAAAACGGGGCTTTTGCTCACTGGCGAGCACCCCTTTCGCCCCGGCTCGGCCACAACCCGGTGGAAAGTACTGCAGAGGTGGAGCCGTGGCGAGCAGGGCGCGTGGTGGGGGGTCATTTTCCCGGTTGGAGCCTCAAACGGGGGTTAAAGTCCCTCAACGAGCTGGGCGCATGCATGCGCGTCGTGGGGGGGGGGGGGTCTTTTGCCCCGGTTGGTGGCTCCAACCGGGGCAAATGAGCCCCACCTAGATGAGTTGTTTCTTTATTTCTATATATTGTCATTTACTTAATAATTTCAATTTCATTAAAAAAAACTAAACAAATAGATGGAAAAAGAAAATTAATAGAATTATTTTTTTCTTCAAATCCATTTTTTCTCTTTTATTATAAACACTACATGCCAGCGTTCTCCACTCCTCATGCCACTCAGTTTTTGGTGTGGTGTGCTCACTTGTTTTTCCCTCATATGCATAAGAGGCGTTCGATGAAATGCCAGAGAGCATAATGCCGTCGGAGCGTGCAAAAAATAAGCATGTAATATTGCTAGACTATTGTGTAATAATGTATCAAACCTGCATGGTTCATGTATTTGGATTAGTCCACCTCTGTTTTTCACATGTTTTGTATCAACATCACTGTCGGGCGTGTGAACTGGAGGGTTTGTAGATATATAGAATAAAATAAACGGTGTCTCCATCATACAGCCCGACCGTGGCTCATGAGTGCATATATGCATATCAAAATCACGGTCGGACGTATGATGGCGAATCCGGATGATTTGTAGTCGGTCGATGAACTGAATGATGCATCAAGCCTTTTGTCAAACCTTGAATGGGGGATGTAGAACAAAACAATCGGTATCGCCAGCATACAACACCACTGTGGCTCCTCGAGTGCATATATGCATATCAAATGAACGGTAGGACGTATGCTGGCGAATCCAAATGATTTGTATTCGGTGGATGAACCGGATGATGTATGAAGGGACTCTGATTGGTCCCAACGAAACCGTAACCCTTTAATCCCGGTTGGTAAAACGGGCCGGGACTAAAGGGGTCTGTTTCTTCTCACTATATATATGTAAGCATGCATTGCCACCATTGGTATAAACACATATAAACTCACCACTCTCCCATGGATTCTACCGTACCCACTCTAACCTTCCTGCAGGCGGAGGCACTTTCCGCCTCGAAGTGCCGGTCCCTCCTGTTCCTCAAGGTGTGGCGCGTCGGATGGCCATCACGAACCACTACTACCACGAGCTCACGCCAGAGCAGCAGAGGAATCCCAGTTGGAATCCCGACTACCGCCCTACTTGGGACGCCTTCTTCATTAATCAACGTGAGAGTACGCTTGCCAGGTACGAGGAGAACGGTCCCCTCCTTCAAACTTCAATGAGGCCGATCGTCAGCTATGGTGGGGCGGCAGACGGACTCTTCAGAGAGTCATGAACTACATTAGGGCCGGCAATAACCCCCGCCTACGCTACCCTCACGCCCAGTCCTGGGGTCGTGATCCTCTGAGGGAGTCTTGAGCACCGTCCGACGATAGTGACGACGACGGCTGCGACTACGACAACTACGAGTCGGAGTACTATAGGCCTAGGCAGGAGTATGACTAGTAGATCAGATTCACTCTTGCCATTATGTACTTCCTTTCTTATTTAGATCTATGCTCTTTGTTTAGGTTCAGATCCACTCTATCTATTACGTATTGTGCCTTCTTTATCTATCGAAATGTACCCCCCTCACTAATGTGAGTCGTTGGATGAGGGTGTGTTTCTTTCTGGCGTCTGAATCCCACCAATCAGGAAGAATCACACGAAAAACAGAAAACAAACGCGCTAGCGCGCTGCAGTTTCCCTGAATACAATTTCTTTTATTAAAACAGAAAACAGAAGAACACTACTACTCCTCGTCGTCGGGAAACTTTCGGTGACCTCCTCCTGGTTGTCGGCGGCGGCGAACTCGTCGGTGACCTCCTCGTCGTCGTCGGAGGTGCATGATGGTATGTCCGAGATACGCCCCCACCTCGGATCGTTGGAGACCTAGACTTCCCTGGCGTGGTCGGCCCGGTAGAGCTCTTGCAGCGCCTTCGTCCTCGCCTTCCGAATGGCATCTAACGCGAGGTGGCGTTCGAGGCGCCGCTCCGCCCGCTCAGCCGCGCGGGTCTGCCAGAACTCCTCGTTGCGCTCTCCTCTCCCGGATTGTTCCGGTAATACTCGCGGACCACGCGGTCGTCCCTGGCGTCGACTAGGTCCTGAAATGAGCGGTGCCTGACGTGGCGGTGGTCGCCGGCAGTGAAGTTCTGCGGCATCGGCGCCCTGGCCTCCGCTTCCCAGAGGGTGTGGCACTCGTTGAAGTTCATCAGCGACCGAGGCGGTTGAGGCGCCAGGCCGCCGCGTCCCAGGCGCGGGTGGCCTCCGCCGCCATCGCAAAGTAGTCGAGGGGGATGCGGTCGTCCCCGCAGCGGATATGCGCGGTGAACATTCCATTATTCCGTGCTCGGACGCCGTGGAAGCCGGTTGTCGGATATATACCAAATAGGGGTATAGAAGATGGTAGGCCAAGTGCCGGATTACCAGGGTGGCCAAAGTGGTAGTGGGCTTAGGTCCATTAGGCGGCCCAGTAATCCGACGCGCAGAAGCCGGATTCTAGAAGAACCCGGATCACAGCCCATGTGATCTGGCTTGGAGAAGAAGATGGATTCCTAGCTTTCCAAGTTACAAGTTACCGTTGTTTTCTAGGTTTCCTATTCTGTAAGCCCTAATCCGGCTATTATATAAAGCCGGACGGGAGATAAACAAACGAACAAACAGAGAAGCTCTACGCCAACTCGCCGAGAAGATCATCCTCGTCGAGTAGCTTAGATCTAAAACCCTCACATTGTAACCCTGTTTATGGGCTTTAGTCCCAATTAGTGAGAAGTGCAGGAGTAGGCACGTCGTACTGTCGCGACGTACCGAACCTGGGTAAAATCCTGTGTTCTATGTTACTACGCTATCCCGTTACCCCACGTCTCTACCGTAGTCTCATGGCACCCCCGTCTATGAAAACTACTACGATGTCTCGACAGTTGGCGCCCACCGTGGGGAAAACGACGTCAGGCGTGAGATTCCGATCTGGGTTACTGGGCGGAATCGGAAGATCAATCACTGTCGGAAGCTTGGATTCGACAACGACGTCGGGCGCTTCCTAGACAACGGATCCTACATACCGGTGCAAAACCACCTGGTAAGTGCCTGCGTGCTACCGATAGGATCTGCTAACATCTTTATCGGGCTAACTGCAGAAGCAATGGGGTTTTGCGGTGGAAGCAAATTTATCCCACCCGCCCTATACCCAGTCGAAGATGACTACGATACCGGATTCTGCTCAGATCGCCGACAAAAAAGTGATACAAACTTTATCGGCATGGTGCAATCCGAAATCGCCGAAAACACGGATGACGGAAATCCCGTGCAAGAGGCAGACAACAACGCACCCGTCATAGAGACGGAAGACCAAACACCCGTCACAGAGGCGGAAGATCCGACATCCGTCAACAAGACGATGAACTTGGAAGCAGAATCCGTGCTTGCCGCCATTGAGGCAAGATTGGAGTCGGAAACCAGATCGGATAACTTCGACTCCGAAGACGAAGATGAGGACGCCTTCGTAAGAAAGGTTAAGTCCTTTCAAGAGGGATTCCATGAAGTTCTAATGGCGAAACCGGCTGATACCACGGACGCCGGCAGCCAGGAAAGCCCTAAAACCCCTCCGCCAGAGGAAGAGAGAGAAGACGGAGAAACTTCTCCGATATTCCCCAGTGTCAAGGAGATGACAGAAGATGAGCCTGTCAAAAAACCTCCCTCTTCCAAGAAAAAGCACCGTGCTGCTAAAAAACTCCAATACAAAATCCGGAAGAAAAAATAAGCTGATCTCGCTGATGAAAACCTGGAAGTTGGAGATGTTAGCGGAACAAAGCCTGCGGAGAAGAAAGCTAAGGAAATCACTGCTCCGCCAATGACGGAACAGGAAGAGAAAGAGCTATTGCAAACACCAGTAGGACCAGATGAACCCCCTGAGATGCTGGAAGCGAGGAGACAAGCTTTCCAACGGCAACAGCAACATCTACTCAGATCTCGGCAACATCTCCAACAAACCCATAATGACATCAAGGTCATGAAGGAAGAAATAGAGGAGTACGAGAGAAAGAATAGATCCGCGTTAAAACCTACTAGGTTACCCGGAATCACAAGACCGGAAGAACTGCCGCCAAAAGAAAGGTTCCATAACCCGTCTTGGCAAAAGCAGGTAAACGGCACAGATGCCAAGGGCGAACCAATATACAAGACCGCAGCAGAAAACGCGGAAGCAGCGTTCGCGATTCTTAACAACGATCTGTATTCCAACGGGGAAAAACTCCAAGGGGTGTATGCTTTCCTAGGAAAAGCATTGCAACAACAACAGCGCGCTCAAGAGCGATCAGGGAGGCTGCATGATAACTCCGCCCTATGCAAGACAGCTACTTGCGCTGCTGGAGCACCTGGACCGGAAGAACCTGGGGATTCAGACAACTCAAAAGATAAAAAAGAGGATCCGAGAAAGGACAAGAAAAACCCCGACAACCGGGATGCAGTGTCTAGGACCGGATCCCATCTCCCGAAAGATGGGTATAAACCCCATGATCGGGAAGACAAACACCGGAAGGACGGAAAAATAATGCCACCTCCGAGAGACCCAGCTGAGAAAGCTGGAAGATACGATATACCTCACAGACGTGAGAGATCCCGGACACCGCCTAAGGACAAAGAAAGGCACAGGAGTAGAACTCCGCCTAATCCAAAAGGGAGTGAACACGGAAGAGATAGAAACTATCCCGGAAAAGCGCGTTCGCGCAACAATGGAAGAGAAAGGAGCAGATCCCCTTCTGTCCATTCAGCCGGAAGATATTCTGCACACATTGACAGAGCAGAAAAAGATGATCTATACTTTGGTCCTAAATGTTTTACCGACAGGATCCGAAGAATAACGCTGCATTCTGGCTTTGCCAAAGTCGGTCCAACGTACCAGAAATACACTGGCAGCACAAACCCGGATACCTGGCTCTCGGATTACTATACAGCCGTCCAGATCAACAATGGGACAGACTTGGAAGCTGTCAAGTTTCTTCCCCTAATGCTGCTGGACAGAGCCAGAGATTGGATCAATGGATTACCGTCACGAACAGTCGACAGCTGGGACGATATGGCTAGAGTATTTACTCAGCATTTCCGGGGAACATACAAACGCCCGAATAGCATCAACTAGCTAAACCGTTGCACGCAATTTGAGGATGAACCATACGTGGATTTCATCTCCAGATGGACAGCAATGAAGAATAGTTGCTCTGGAGTAGCTGACGTACAGGCAATGCATGCTTTCGTCAATGGCCTAAAACCCGGACTTGTACCGTTCATGGTTGGTTCCAAAAAGCACAAGGATCTCGGATCCATGCTTACAACCGCCAATGAGCATGCCGCAGCCGAGGATGACATCAGCGCAAGAGGAGGCAATATTGAATCATTGATACTCGCCAAGAAAACCCCTCGTTCTAACAAAAAAGCCACTCCAGAAACAACGACGAAGCCCAAAGAGGTGAACATAGCCTTTGGAGGAGAAAAGGGAAACAAGTGGAAAGGACGCAACCCAGATCCAATCAATTACACTCCAGAGGAGTGGGAAAGGATTAAGTCGGAACCTTGCATTCACCACTCGCAATTTGGGAAACCCACCCATACAAACGCGCAATGCCGGCTGAATAAGCACATGAAAGGCAGTGCAGGGTCCGGAAATAAAGGGAAGGGTTCCAAAAGGAAACCCGCCAAACAAAAGCCAGAAGCTGACAAAGAAGACAGTGAATCGGACACTGACGAAAAAATCCAGGAACAACAGCGTAAAGGCGAACCCAAGTTTCCGAGAGTTGATGGAGAAGAAATGCTAACTTTCTTAGCAACCCCATCAGCAAAGGTGGCAAAAAGAACACTTCGAGAAATAAACGCGGTTGTTCCGGCAACTCCGAAATTCTTGAAGTACTCCAACACACCGATAATCTGGGATCAGTCTGATCATCCCGGAAATATCCCTGAACCCGGCACACAAGCTCTTGTTGTAAGCCCTATTGTTCAAAATACTAGGCTAAGAAGAGTGCTGATGGATGGAGGATCCAACATTAACATAATGTACCTGGATACACTGAAGCACCTGAAGATTTCTGAGTCTCAGCTCAACTACAGCAACATACGCTTCCATGGTATCGTCCCTGGCAGGCAAGCACGATCCCTAGGAGAAATTTCCCTAGATGTCACCTTCGGAGATAAAGATCACTTCCGGCAGGAAAAAGTATCCTTCGAAGTAGTGCCGTTCGAAAGCGTGTATCACGCAATACTCGGACGTCCAGCTTTCGCCAAATTCATGGCAAGATCCTGTTATATTTATAACAAGCTGAAGATGCCAGGACCCAAGGGAGGAGTAATCACTATAGCTGGTGATTTTAAGCTGGCAAATGAGTTGGAGAAAGAAAACGCCCTTTGCGCTCAGAGAGTTATAGCAAAGGAAGAACTGAAGGAATTAGCCAAGGAGGTATCGCCGTCAGAAATGCCGGCAGGAAAAGAAACTCGGAAGCCAACAGATAGCTTCAAGGCATCCGAGAATACAAGACAGGTAATCCTAGATCCCAAAGATCCGACAAAATTTGTCGTCGTAGGGACTGGGATGACTGACAAATAGGAAGGCGAGCTCATCGAGTTCCTCCGTGAGAACTGGGATATTTTTGCCTGGTGTCCAGCTGACATGCCAGGTGTACCCAGGGAACTTGCTGAGCACCAACTTAAGGTTATTCCTGGATCAAAACCCGTCAAACAAGGTCTCCGTCGATTTGACGGAAGAAGACGGAAGGCTATTGGCAAGGAAATTATCCGGCTTTTAGCAGCGGATTTCATCAAGGAAGTGATCCATACTGACTGGTCCGCAAATCCGGTATTAGTACCGAAGAAAGATACCACTGCTCTTAGAATGTGTATAGATTACACAGGCTTGAACAAATTGTGTCCGAAATATAGGTTCGCATTACCGCGAATCGATGAAATAATAGATGCCACAACAGGCTCTGAGCTTTTGTGCTTTTTGGATGCATACTCCATGTACCACCAAATACGCATGAAAAAGGAAGATCAAATTAAGACTTCTTTCATAACCCCATACGGGACGTATTATTACGTAACCATGCCGTTTGGCCTGAAGAACGCAGGTGCAACCTACCAACGCTGCATGCAACGTTGTTTGCATAGTCAGATTGGAAAAAATGTCCATGTTTATGTGGACGATATTGCTGTCGTAACCAAGGAAAAATATACACTCCTTGAGGATTTGCGAGAAACTTTCGAAAACTTACGCACCTACAAGATGAAGTTGAATCCATCTAAGTGCGTATTCGGGGTTCCCTCAGGAAAACTTCTGGGTTTCATCGTTTCTCACAGAGGAATAGAAGTTAACCCGGAAAAGATCAAGGCAATCTTGAACATCACAAAATCTACCTGCGTCAAAGATGTCCAAAGATTGACGGGTTCCGCAGCTGCCGTTAGCAGATTTATTAGTCGGCTGGGGGATAAAGCATTACCACTCTACAAGCTGCTGAAAAAATCCGACAAGTTCGAATGGACAGAAGAGGCCGATGCGGCGCTGTCTCAGTTGAAGGAAACCTTGATGAAAGCTCCGATTTTGGCATCCCCAAAAGACGAAGAGCCCATGTTATTGTACCTTACGGCTACAAATCGGGTTATTAGTGCGGTAATCGTTGTGGAACGGTTAAAAGAAGAACAAAGCATACCAGACCAACATCCGTTATATTACATAAGCGAAGTTTTTTCCGAGTCAAAACAAAGGTACCCACATTACCAGAAACTGGCGTATGGTGTATTTTTCGCATCTAGAAAACTACGCCATTACTTCCAAGGGCATTCCATAACAGTGGTTAGTAAAGCACCACTAGGAGACATTATAAACAATGCAGAGGCAACCGGCCGAGTAGCCAAATGGGGCATTGAGCTGGCAGCCTTCGACATTAAGTACCAGCCAAGGACGGCCATAAAATCCCAGGTTTTGGCAGATTTCGTTGCCGACTGGACAGAAGCAATGGAAAAAACACCAATGCCGGAGTCCGAGTACTGGATCATGCACTTTGACGGATCCAAGATGAAGGAAGGAGCTGGGGCTGGCGTAGTCTTAAAATCTCCTAAGGGAGACACAATGGAGTACGTGTTGCAAATACACATCAACGCCAGTAATAACGTGGCAGAATACGAAGCTCTGCTTCACGGCTTGCATATCGCAAAAGAAATAGGAGTGAAGCGCATCCTGTGCTATGGCGACACGGATTTGGTGCAGCATCAGCTCAACCAAACCTGGGACGCAAAAAGCCCTATAATGGCCGAATATCGGAGAACGGTAGACGAGTTCGCCATTTGTTTCTTTGGATTCGAGGTCCTTCACATCAAAAGGGAGGAAAACTGGAACGCGGATGCGCTAGCCCGCATGGGATCAGAAAGGGTAAAAACCTTACCGCCAGGAGTATTCGTTCAGCACTTACATGAGCCATCCATAAAAGGTGGAGACGTTGATTACCCTCTGGCGTCTGAATCAATTGAAGTCATGATCGTTAAACCGGACTGGACAATTCCGTACTTAAACTTCTTAGTCAATCAGAAGTACCCGGAAGGAGCAGACGAAGTCTTGCAAAGACAAAAACAGCGTCGATGCAAAGGATACACAGTAATTGACGGCTGCTTATATAAACGCAGTATTTCTGGAATTTTTCAGCGGTGCATCTCACCAGAAGAAGGAAGAGAAATACTGGAAGAAATCCATGCCGGCGATTGCGGACATCATGCTCAATCAAAAAGCATAGTCAAAAAAGCATTCCGCGCGGGTTTTTTCTGGCTAACAGCCAAGACAGATGCCGAGCATATAGTTAACACATGTGCAGGATGTCAATATTACGCTAAGCAGACCAATTTGCCGGCCCAAGCACTTAAAACTATCCCCATTACGTGGTCGTTTGCGGTCTGGGGGCTAGATATGATGGGACCGTTCAAAACCGCAAGAGGTGGACTTACTCATTTGCTAGTAGCAGTGGATAAGTACACCAAATGGGTGGAGGCCAAACCCATCAAAAAGCTGGATGGTGCAACTGCTAGAAATTTCATCATCGACTTGGTGATGAGATATGGTGTGCCACACAGCATAATAACCGACAACGGGACAAATTTCTCCATCGGAGAGTTGGCAAGATATTGCCGACAAACGGGAATTCGCCTAGATCTAGCATCTATGCACACCCGCAATCCAATGGACAGGTTGAGCGAATGAATAGCTCAATCCTGCAAGGAATACGCCCAAGACTCGAAACTCCTCTTCACAGAGCGGCCGGAGCATGGGTAGAAGAGTTACCTTCCGTGATTTGGAGTATAAGAACGACGCCAAATAGGTCAACCGGGCAAACCCCGTTTTTCCTAGTTTACGGCGCGGAAGCTATTCTCCCAACAGATATGATCCATGATAGCCCAAGAGTGCAAGATTTTGACGAATTAGACGCCGAAGAGGCACGACAGAATGCCGTTGATCTCCTAGAAGAGGAACGAGAGCTTGTGCTTCAAAGATCCGCCATTTACCAGCAGGGTTTGAGACGTTACCATAGTCGGAAAATCAGGCATCGCTCTTTTAAAGAAGGTGACCTAGTGCTGAGGTTGGTGCAGCAAAGGAAGTACAAATTAGCCCCAGTATGGGAAGGGCCATTTGTCATAAGTAAATCCATGAAGAATGGATCATACTATCTTGTTGACATTCGAGATACGGAAGACGATCCCGAGAAACCGAATCGCAAAAGAAAGAGAAAGATAGATGATGAGCTAGGAGAGACAAAGAGACCTTGGAGCATCCAGCAGTTACGTCCCTTCTATACATAGTTCAATATCTATGTAAACATCTTTTGAGATCATGAAATAAAGTCATTGGAATTCTGATATCCATGTTTTTTACAAGTTCATTATAGTAAAAGCATGTTTCCACCTTTTCTATTTCCCAATGATCTTACAAAATACTCAATGTTAACCCGAATTGTGCCTGCGTGCTCGGCGTTAAAAAACTGAATGATTTCAGCCTGTTAATGGCTAAAGGAAACTCGGATTGTGCCTGCGTGCCCAAGTTTCAAGAAAGTTCCTTACAAATCTTTAAGCATTACCTGATCGAATATATGTTGGGTCATTGGATCTGGTTAGTACAAATGCCTTTAGTATGGTCCATGTTTCCGAGTTTTAACTGATTGGTTATACCCAGTTACTCGTCATGACGATCATAATGCTATCGAGTCATTTCAAACACTAAAGACAGTCAAAACACATATGCCAGAGAACTTAGTAGATAAAGGAGCAATTCAACCCGACAAACTTGCAAGGAATTTCATAATTCAAAGCTGCAAAAGGCGGAGTTCTTGTTTCGACAAATGAAATAGAAGCGTTACAGTATGAATTACAGTGTAAATAGCGCTCCTATTATACAAATCCATCATCCAGGTTAAAGGCAGTCCTTCAAGCATCCGAGTCTTCCTCGCTGCTTTCATCTTCGGGGACTGCGGGAACCTCTTCTTCTGGATAAGTGATAGAAATGTTAACCATGGAAGCAATCTTGGTGGCGTGGCCTTTGACTTCATCAAAGATGGCGGTTCGCTGATCCTCTGTATACCCTTGAGGGACACCAGAGGCCACGCGCCAAGATTTCACATCAGGATAGTGCAGGCGCATAAGGCCTAGCGCCATGCGCGCACCACCTCGTGCAGCGGAGCGTAGGATGAATTCCTTTGATCCCGCAACTTCCATGATGGCACCCGGGAGTTTGTAAACTTCCGAGAAATCTATAGTACTTGCGGGAAGGAATTTATTAATCAATTGCATTCCTGCATTTCTGATTGCGTTCCATACCTCTCCAAAAGCTCGGATTTTCTCAATCCGAGAAATGCCTGGAATATTCCCTGTTTTGATGGCAGAAACGAGTTTAGGCCACAAAATAAAGGAAAGTAAGACATGGAGAAATTGGTAAAAGGAACTAACTTACCAAGAACCTTATCAATTTATGTGCCTTCTTTCATGCGCGGGAATAGCATACTTTCAAAACCATGGATAATAGATTTATTTTCCGCCGCTTGCAACGAAGCCTGGGATTGAGCAATCCCAAGGGCCAGATTACTGGCTTCCAGGTCTTTTTGAACTTTCGTAAGTTCCTTGCGAAGGCTCGAGTTTTCTGCACGGAGCCGAGATGCATTGCTAGTGTCCTTGGCTACTTTGTTGGCTTTTGCTAAAGCAGCTAGGGGACACAAAAACATTTCGAGCTTATGAAAATTCGGGAAAAATGTTATCCGGATAAAAACTGCAGAGAATACACACCTGTTGTTTTAGATAATTGTAGCTGAGATGATGCCAGCTCGTTGCTTTTCAACTCAATCATAGATTGAAGGGTTTTTACTTCTCTACTTTTGAGATTAAGCTTCTTAAAAGATTCCAAGTTTATGGCATCTGCGGAATGCTGAATACGGAAATGAAAGCCAAATGCTTAAGTATGAACAAGCATATGATGAAACATTAAGAAGAATTCAGGTTTTCAACTTAATGCTTGGGGGCTAGAGGTGTCACCTGGCTCATTTCTCGCAAGTCGGCCAAGTTCTCGTTGAATTCTTTGGCATATTCAGCAAAAAGAATCCCAACGTGATGAAGGCCATCTTGTAAGACCTGGCGAGGGGAAAATGTAATATCATTGCGAACAACTAATCCGCCCTGTGGCCAAGGACGAATTAGAGGGGCGGGAGCGAAGAACTTTTTAGCCTCCGGACGAATATATCCAAGATCGTCGAACGGTTCTTCTTTTATCCGGATGTTACTGTCCAAATTGGAGACGGGTTCGTTTCCAGCAGAGGTCCGGAGATTTCCACCTGTCTGTGCTTCCGTTCTATTCCTCGGGCCCATGGCTGCGGAAGAAGATACTTCTTTGATAGCAGTCTTATGTTTCTTCAGCTTCTTTGTTTTCAAAGGAGTTGGGGCAACACTGAAAGAAGAATATCCGAGAGTTAAAAATCTCGAAGAACTGAAGGAGGATGGTAACTAGGAAAACCCCGGTAAAATACCTGGATGTGGCGACAGGAATTCCGTCAACAGTTACCATTTTCTCGAAAGTCACCTGCCTTTTGCGCTTCCGGTCGTGGTAAAACCTAGCATGTAGTTCGTTGAGTTCGACGTCGGAAGCAAGATCATTTCCTCCGAGTTCGTTGAACTGGGAAAGAATTAACAACATATTGAAAGGTGGAGATACAAGTTAATCTGAGGAAACCTCGGAAACAAGGAAAGTATAAATACCTTGGGAACTCGATTTTCCACGTGATAAATGGCTAGGTTTTCTTCGATTTGGGCGCTGGAGGGAACCAGTTGATGAAGCCTCTTTATAAAATCTTTCTTGGTATAGGCTTTATCTGTTCCCCTCATGCTATCTTCTGGCCCTTGGTATTCGCAAAGAAGCCGGGAACGAAATGAAAGGGGCTGAATGCGACGTCCGAACCAGCATAAAACAGTGTCTTTCCCGGTTAAGGAAGGTTTGGAAGAAGTAAGCTTGGCAATACGACGCTTTATCTTCATTAAATTTTCCGGCAATGTTTCAATTGCTTCAACTGTCCAACTCTCTCGAGGAATGGCGGCGGAATTAACGAATGAAGGAACCCCGATTTCCTTGCCAGGGAATGGGATGTCCTGATGATAAAAGAAAGAACCCAGCCAGGATTTGGTGGGTTCTGGCATTTGTATTCTCGGGAACCAATCCTCTCTATTTTTTCGAAGAAGGAAAGATATAGTTCCACAGATAGGGGAAATACCTTCTGTGATGTTATGCTTTACTTCAAAACAGTATTGCCAAAAATCTAGACTAGGAGTTATTCCGAGATATCCCTCAAAAAGGGCTTGGAAGCTAGCTAGATAGAGGATGGAGTTTGGAGAGAGGTTATGCGGTTGGACGCCGTAATAGTTAAGGATGTCTATGAAGAAGGCAGAAGGGGGTAAACCCATACCTCGCGTAATGTGAGATGCAAGGAGGACACATTCTCCGTCTTTTGGCCTGGGCTCGAGCTCACCATCTGATTTTCGCCATTTGCCTTTAACTATTAATCCCTCTTTTGACATTTGTCGAAGGAGGACGAGGGAAGAGTTACTCGGATTCCAGTCGCCGACAAATTCTACTTCTTCAGTCGCAGTGTGTTCGTTGACTTGAAACAGGATCTTCTCCTCCGCCGTTTCAGGAGCGAACGGCGGGGAGGCGGCGGAGCTAGCGCCCGCAATGTCCGCGGCGGCGGAAAGATTTTCTCCGCCTGCCGCAGAGGCCGCGGATTTCTCCGGCTCGTCGCCGGCGTGCTTGGGTGACCCAGTTTGGGGATCTAGGTCGTTGATGATGTCGTTGATGGCGGCGCGAGTGGGCGACGACGGTGAGCCTGCCATTTTCGGGCGGCGCGTTCGTTTCCTGTGCTTGGAGGAGAGGAGTGTGCGGAACAGTGCGTCGCTTGGGAGCTTGCGGGCGTCAATGGCAAGAGCGGTGCGAGTGCGGAAGGTTTTCATTGAGGACGAGGATGGCTATTTATAGCCAGAAATCCGTCAAGATACGCGCCAACGGCTATTTTGACCGTTGGATGTTTGCCGCGTGTCGCTCGCCGGAAAATCCGGGAAATGAAACGACGGAGTAATGATGGTTATCTCCTCGTTTCCCGCGAGAATCTGTCAGAGATATGTTTCTGGGTTTTTCCGAGTAAATCTCAAACGTCGCTTACGTCAGCATGGTTGAGTGCGCTGACGTAGGAAGTTTCTTCTCCGCGAAGAATCGTGAGAGAAAAGCCGGATTTTCAGGATTCTGAGTTTCATGCCACCATCTTTTTCAAAAGAAGAATAAGAAGAATCAAGACTGCTGAATCAATATTTCTCGGACAAAGAATATTTGGCGAACGGCGGAGAATCAGAGTTTTGATCCTTCTTGGGGGCTACTGTCGGATATATACCAAATAGGGGTATAGAAGATGGTAGGCCAAGTGCCGGATTACCAGGGTGGCCAAAGTGGTAGTGGGCTTAGGTCCATTAGGCGGCCCAGTAATCCGACGCGCAGAAGCCGGATTCTAGAAGAACCCGGATCACAGCCCATGTGATCTGGCTTGGAGAAGAAGATGGATTCCTAGCTTTCCAAGTTAGAAGTTACCGTAGTTTTCTAGGTTTCCTATTCTGTAAGCCCTAATCCGGCTATTATATAAAGCCGGACGGGAGATAAACAAACGAACAAACAGAGAAGCTCTACGCCAACTCGCCGAGAAGATCATCCTCGTCGAGTAGCTTAGATCTAAAACCCTCACATTGTAACCCTATTTACGGGCTTTAGTCCCAATTAGTGAGAAGTGCAGGAGTAGGCACGTCGTACTGTCGCGACGCACCGAACCTGGGTAAAATCCTGTGTTCTGTGTTACTACGCTATCCCGTTACCCCACGTCTCTACCGTAGTCTCATGGCACCCCCGTCTATGAAAACTACTACGATGTCTCGACACCGGTGGCGTTGTTCCTCCTCGGAGGCATGGTGGCGGAGCCACGGTGCGTGGACAGGAGTGCACGAGTGGAGAGGAGAAGACGCTCGAGGCGCGACAGTTTATACCGCGCGCTCGTGGCCACGCGGCACAACTACCGCGCCACGCGTCACAAATCCCGCGCCACGAGTCCACGCGGCAGGACTTGCGCGCCACGCGCTACAACTCCCGCATCTCACTTTTCATATTTATTTTTTAAAACAGAAAATGTATTTGGAATGTTTACGCAATTTAAACACTTTTCACATTGAAAGTTTCTTCAAATCTGAAACCATTCATAAACTAGGGTTTTTTAAATGTTTAAAAATTCAAAAATTGTTACTAGTTTAACTAGCTTGAATAATTATTTTTTAAAACAGAAAATGTATTTGAAATCTTTGTCCAGTTTTAAACACATTTCATATTGAAAGTTTCTCCTAATTCGAAATCATTTGAAATGTATTTGAAAAAACATTTGAAATGTATTAAAACGGGGGAGGGGAAAAAATGGCGGCAGCAAGCCAAAAAACGAAATTTTGGGGCTTTTGCCCCGGTTTCTATTACCAACCGGGGCAAAAGGGGGGGAGGTGGGCGGGCAAGCGAGGGCCCACCTCACCCCTTTTGCCCCCGTTGGTAATACGAACCGGGGCAAAAGCACTCCTTTTGCCCCGGTTGGTAAAACGAACCGGGGCAAAAGGCCTCCCACTATATAACGCCGGGCGGTTGCTCCACCCGGGGCAAACCCTCAGACGACGCAGAAACGCCTAACCCCGGGCGGTTGCTCCGCCCCGCGCCGTTCGAAGTAGCCGCCTAGCTCGCCACCGCACCGTTCCCCTTGGCCCCGAGCCCGCGCCCGCGCCTAGCTCGCTGTTGGGATCCTCGTCGCCGTCCTCGTCACCGGGATCCTCGTCTCCGTCCTCGTCGCCGGGATCCTCGTCTCCCCCGAGCCTGCCCCCGCGTCCGCGCCCTCGATGGTACTGCTCGCTGTACTGCTCACCGCCGTTACACTTTTTTTTGTTTTAGTTAATTATTAGTACATTAGTGTTAATTAACATTAGGTATTAGGACACTTTTAGTGTTAACATTAGGTATTAATTAGGACATGTTTAGCTATTAGGACATTTTTAGTGTTAATATATTTAGCTAGCTATATTAGGGCATTAGTGTTATCATTTTTCTTAAGCACTATTTTTTTAGCTATTACGGCATTAGCTATATATCAGTACCATTTTAGAACATTAGCATTTTAGTACCATTCGCTATTTTCAATATTATGTTTGTAGGGAAATTAGCTATATATTAGGGAAATTAGCTATTAGCAGAAGTAGAACCAAAATGTAGCCACTTTGTACAAATAGAACATAAACATATTTTGGCAGAAATAGAACCTAAAAACATACGTCTAGTGAAGCTTCGATGCCGTCCAGAATTCCCCGGAATTGACGTCTAGAAGTTTAGGAACCGAGAGGGAACCGAGGGGAACTGAGACGAACACTATGAGTCAGAGTACTACATGCCTAAGCAGGAGTATGACTACCAGATCAGATCCACTCTTTCCTAGTAAACTTGCGACTCGAACGAGGCATAACAGCATTCCAGATTATCCATGTCATGTGTGAAAATATTGCAGATCACTTCCTCTTCTTCTTCATTGGATAGCGTCTGAATCCCACCAATCAAGAAGAAGAGGGAGAGATCTGGGATGCTACATCTGTTATGTCCCGTTCGAGTCCCAACTTTACTCGGCAAGACTCTTTCTGATCTGCTAGTCATACTCCTTACTAAAGTGTACTGTTGTGATGATTGTTTAGTGGAATATTATTTTTTCAAGAGAATTTATAACTTACTAAAGTATTTTATCTTCCATATGTATTAGCTGAGCTATGGACGGCAGAGAGGGTGAAGAACAGGTGTTCGCGATAATAGAAGAAAGTACACTCCCCAGTGGACCCAATGACGGTGGAGGTGATCAACACGATGGCTCACAGTACCTGAATGAATCAGGTCAGGGAATGGAGGAAGACGACCAATTGCAAGGAACAGATGCGGAACCGGAGAAAACCAGTGATGAACAAGCCTTAGTGAAGGCTGCGTCGACATCGTCTAGCAAGAGGGGCCGCTTGAGAAGCAGAAGGCACACTGGCCAGCATTTATCGCGTACAAGGAATCAGAAAAGGGGAAGCAGAGGTCAGATAAGAATGCGGCAAATGCCAAGAGGAAGGTATATCACCATAAGATGGGTTCAGGTGGCTACAGAGTTGCAGTGCCTAAGTTTTGACAAACTCGAGGCAGAGCCGCAAGAGAAGGGGATCATTCAAGGTACTGTGAGCTTGGGCATAGGGCGACGTTTGACGAAGAAGGGCACCTTATTATGACTGAAAAAATAAGGGTCCCCTTTGCGGCACTTGAGAAAGTGTTCAAAGAGGTTAAAGAGGGAGAGTTCAAGCCAGATCGAGAGAATGACGAGCTTACAAAGGCCCTCGGGAATCTAGAACATGCCGGCTGGAAAAGAGGCAAGAGACGATATCCATGGTGCTTTGTCTTCAAGCCGTAAGATTGTCTCTTTCCATATAGAAGCCGAGAGAGAGGAAAGATAAAGAAGTAGGCAGCGGTCAAAGAACGGGTTGGTGTCTTGGATGCGGTAGTGATGAAGCAGCAACTACAGCTTAATGAACTTACTAGCTGGCGCTCCCAGACGCAAGACACTACATTCGAAGAAACAGACCCATCTCAACGCCAGAGCAGCGTGGCTTCAACGGAGGTACCGGCTTCCGCTGCAGTTATGCTTGTTGATGCCCCACCACATATGGAGGCCATGGATGCAATCACGGAGAAGACAAGCTGTGCGCTATACGTGTCGATCTCAAACATATACATCAAGGTGGCGGACGGCTACGCTTTAACTTGTGTATAGGGAGCGACCTCGCACGGCCCTCCGGTTACACCTGGCTATGCTCGTGTCGGCCTTGATGATGTTTAGCTAGATTGGAGGATATTGCGGCTTGACATCCCCGGAGGTGACGGGGTAGAGACACTTGGAGAGGCCATCAATTCCATCATTCAATGGAAAAGAGTGGCATAGTGTTTCCCCCGAGAAGTCTGACGCCACCACCGCCACCTTCTCCTAGAAGCAGTCCACCGCCAACACAAGCAGCTACTTCTCCGAGACGCAGTCCACCGCCGCCATCACCGCCACCTTCTCCGAGACGTAGTCCACCGCGCCATCACCGCCACCTACTTAATTATCTGAGACACAGCCCAGATCGATCATCGCCAGCACACGTCGACTCCATGGACGTCAGCAGCCCGAGTCCGGCTCAATCTCCGATGTCCGAGCCGACTCCGCCGGCCACTAAATCCTCTAAGCGGAAGTCTGCTGCCTCTAAGTCTTCCCCGAAGAAGAAACGTCCTACGAAGAAGAGAGCCAAGAAGCTTCCAGAAGTGTTGCCTTACCATAAGACTGACCAGGAGTTAGACGAATGGGTGACCGCGGACACGAAACATCAGATGGCTTCGTGGGGAAAGAGAACCCCGGAGCCGCCAAAGGAACCAATAGATCCGGCTGTCAAGAAGCACTTCAAGAATATGCTGGAGATGCCATCCCAAGTTAAAATGAATCTGCCATCTGACTATGATCGCGGATTAGCGATGAGTTATTCCAAAG
Organism: Alopecurus myosuroides; assembly: GCA_028641055.1. Classification (NCBI taxonomy): domain Eukaryota; kingdom Viridiplantae; phylum Streptophyta; class Magnoliopsida; order Poales; family Poaceae; genus Alopecurus; species Alopecurus myosuroides. The sequence goes on along the minus strand of CM054063.1, from coordinate 9,727,130 downwards.
CCAAGAAGGCGGGGAGAACAATTCCCCAGCTCGGGAAGCAGTCAAAACAATCAGTCCCCCCGCTCAAGGTGTCGGACACTGTACAGGCTCAAGTTGATCGGGAAGCAGCTAAGAGGTTTGCCAGAGACTGTGGTATAACAGTTTACCAACTCCTAGGCCAATCCGACAACTTCGAAAAGGCTGAATTGGCATGGAAATATGAGTGTGGGAAGTCTCTTGTCAAACCTAATCAGCTCAACTCTTTGACAACATTGAAGCGCCAATTGCATACGTGGTATATCCAAACCGCAAAAGATGGGGTAGACGACATCATGCTGAAAGTTAGATAACAGGATTACTTCCGCGATGACTCGATAACAGGATTACGCCGTCGACAAATCGATCATCAACACCTATTGTCTCTAAGTATCTACTGAGCTAGTTTGATCATTGCTTCATATATATATATTATCCTCACTACACGATATATATTATGCGGGATGAAGATTCTCGAATGTAATGGAAACGGTGGCATTGGGTTCATTGACCCATATATCATCAATGATATCGTTTTAAAGCAACACGCTGAAGAGACGGAGGATAAAATAGTTATGTTTTTGAGGAATCAATTTCACTGTAGTGAAATACAATTTCCTTATAGACAAAAGTGAGTGTTACTGTCTTATGCATAATCCTTCACATTTCTATTTTGCTAAGTCGGTGTTAAGTGTAATTGATGAGTTATGCATGACTATGTATATAATCGCGTGTGCAGTTTTCACTCGACATTCACGTTGACACCAGAATAGTTGATCTCATGGACTCTATGGACAAAGGCCAAGAGGAGTACAACCCATTATGTCAATGCTCAAAAAGTAAGTTCAATCGTATTCGCACTACACCGTCCCCTTTTGTTCAATCATTATTATATGATGACTCATATATTGTTTTTTTTTCCGGACAGGGCTTGGAAGTGGTTCAGGAAGCAACAATCCGGTTTAAAGGAGTTGAATATGAGATTTGGCACACTCATCGTAAGTAGTACTTGCTACATTCACGCATCTCTCTTTAATTCCTTGAGCATTATTTGACTCAATTATATTTCTCATAAAGTGCCTTTAGCAGCCACAGGGAACAAATTTATGTGGCTTCTATGTCATGTAGAACATAAGGATAATTTTGAATGAGCGGTTAAGAAGAAATATAAATATAAGGCTCCACGATCTCCAGAGGGAGCTCCTACCGGAAGACTGCTTACAAGCACTTCAAGAGGAATTTGCGGCCTTTGTGCTGAAGGAGGTCATATCTAAAAATGGAAGATTGCATTGTTATGTATAAACAATGATCTGCATGTAATGATCTCAATGTGTCTAACTCTATTCGGATGTAATTATCTAATTGAGATCAGTGTAATTATATTTTGATGATATCAATGCATGCAATGATTTTTATGATGATTACTAACGATGTGCAAAAAATATGTTATTTACAGCCTCACCGGAAAAAAAAGCACAGAAAAACAGCCCCAAAAGAAACATGCCAAAGCTCTGCCGCGGCAGAGAAACACCCAAAAATCTGCCGCGGCAGGAAACCTATTACCCGGTGGTTCCTGCACGTTACGCATACCACACGTGGGCGCTCCTTTTACCTCGGTTGGTATCAACCACCGGGTCATTAGTGGGGGCTTTTAATCTCGTTCAACCCGTATCTTCTTTTTTATACCATGCATGTGCCTTGGTAAAATACTTGGCACAGTGTTAACCGGGGTTGGCACTCGGCAAAGTCTGGTGTACCGAGATATTTGTTGATGGTTTTGGGGTGCCGAGTATAACACTCGGCAAATAATTTGGGTGCGATTTTCATCCTTTGCCATGTCACCGAGGTCAAATGGGGATCGAGATAAGAAAATAGGTTAAATACACGAAACCAAACTAGCTCTAGGGATTCCTGGAGCTGTTGATTTTTGTCCAGAGATACCATTAAAAATGTAAATTTTGGATGGTACCTTGGTAAAGAAGAAATCGCACAAAAGACAACATTGCAAAGCATAGTGGAAAAGGGAGTAAAAATTATGTATTTTATCATGATGATGATGATAAACTACAACCCTTACTTGTTGTTTCAATGTTATATGGTACGTAATCCAATTGGCCTAAAACTTGTATCCCCCACCTAGTGCTGCAAATATTTTTGTTAACTAGCTAAATGGTACTCCCTCCGTCCACTTTTATAAGGCACACTTCTTAGCATTTCAATAGTAAGAAGTGAGCCTTATAAAAGTGGACGGAGGGAGTATTGAACACAAGTTTAGATGCCATCTTAGGACTCTTAACTAGTATGGTCGTTTTGGCTATTTAGAATGACATGGTTTTCATGATAAAAAATCATCTCTTATGCAGGTAATTTACCGATGTACACACATGCTTCGATCATGGTCATCGCTACAACACATAAAATTTTATAAAGGTGTATGCTCGGTTCGAAGACACAGTGAGGGATTTTGTATCACACAGATTATCTTCGAATCGGAAATACACTTACTCCATAGGCGTTTTACGGGTCGTATGTGTGACCCTTTGTAACTCATCTTAGTTCATTTTTATTTGGAATTATTAGGATGTCTGCATCATTGTTATGTAGAGCCCTCATGTAATACTTATGTATCTTCTGAATGATTTTAGTATTAAATTCTTGGAAAATTGAAAAAAAAATTGCGAATTGAACTCCATGTGTGCCTGAGGAGTACACATTTTGGAAAGGATCTAGAATGAAAATTGGACGTATAGTTTCCCCAGTTTTTAGAAAACAAATTTGGTCATCTCTCTTTTCTAATGCTCAAAGTGTGTTATTATTTTCATTATATTTCATATAATTAATGAATAATCTGAGTTGAGTTGAGCTCAACCGTTCATTTATAGTTACTGCCGGTTTATATCTACATTTGGTAATCAACACTGCTGCTATACATACGACAAATTTCATGTGATTCATCTACGATCCTAGCGGCAGCGAACTTTTCTCACGCGGGGCAGGTTTGTGTTTGGCTGGGACTTGGGAACGGATCTGCTCTCCTGTTACATGCACGATTAGTAAGGTGCCAGATCAGAAATAGGCATCAAAGGGTATAGAGGGAAGAGGTGGAGTCATAGACATATTTTCATGGCCTATTGGTATTATTGCGGTTTGGCCCGGATTTTTATTGCTATACGTACGACAAATTACATCCGATTTCTGTACGATGGTCTGTGGCAGCGAGCAGTTTGGATTTGGGCTATGGTTGGAAGTTGATTCGGCCCAGCTAGGGCCCACCTCTCAAATTATATATTTTTTTCATCTCTTTTTCTTATTGCTTTTGCTCATGCTTGCACATAGTGTTCTAGCAGATTGGACGTGAATCGTCGTATGTGAAACAGTTTCGTTTGGTAATATGTATCAAAGTCTATAGATGGGGAATCAATCCACGGTAATAGGGGCTTCATTTTTTATTTCTTATGGGCGCAGTGCAGTAATGAGTCTCAGATCAAGATTCTCCATGTCCCGGCGACAAAGAGATCAGAGTCAAACGAGACCATGACAGAGAAAATAGCTTGCTGGTCCTTCGATTCCTGGAGCAATAATGTCTTGGGTCAACTTGTTCAAAAATCTTGTCTACCACGTGAAATGGAAGATCAAGATTTTCCATGTCCAGGCGACAGATCGGAGTCAAACGAGGCAGCAGATGCACATGATGACATAGAAAATACGTGATGGTACTGCGATTCCTAGAGTAATAATGTTTGGGTTCAACTTATCAAAAACTTATTTCTACCACCTGAAATCAAAGTTCAAGATTCTCCATGTCCCGGCGACAGAAAAAATTAGAGTCAATTGCCATCATGGCATACTCCATCCGTTTCAAAATAATTGTCATTGAAATAGGTTCAAATGGACGTATCTATACTTGAATGTACGTCTAGATACATCGATCTCAATGATAATTATTTTGAGACAGAGGGAGTGGAAAATACGTCCTGGTTTTGGATTCCTTGAGCCATAATGTCTCGGGTCAACTTGTCCCAAAATCTTATCTACTACTCCCTCCATTTCAGTTTACAAGTCATGCGCATAAATCTAGGTGACCGATTTCACTAATGTGATATAAATTATTTGTCATAAAAATTACACCATTTAAAAATACAACATTTGTAGTTTATAATGGTATATTTTTTATAATATACAAATTATATTAGGTTGATCAAATTGACGACCTAGTGGTATGTGCACGCCCTGTAAACTGAAATGGAGGGAGTACATGAAATGAAATATCAAAATTCTCCATGTCCCGGCGACAAAGGGGTCGGAGTCAAACAATGCACCAAATCATGACCTGGAAAATACGTGCTACTCCTGCGATTCCAGGAGCCATAATGTTTCCGGTCAACTTGTCCAAAAATCTAGACTACCACGTGAAATCAAAGATCAAGATTCTCCCTGTCCTGGCAACGAAGGGATCGGAGTCAAACAAGGCACCATATCATGACATAGAAAATATGTGTTGATACTGTGATTCTAAGAGCCATAATGTCTCAGGTCAACTTGTCCAAAAGTCGTCTACCCTGTGAAATCAAAGATCAAGATTCTCCAAGTACCAGCAACAAAGGGATCAAAGTCAAATAAGATCATGACATTGAAAGTATGTGATGCTCCCACGATTCCAGGATACATAATGTTTCGGGTCAACTTGTCAAAAAACCGAGCCTACCACGTGAAATCAAAGATCTTGATTCTCCATGTCCTGGCAACAAAGGCATCAGAGTCAAACAAGGTACCAGATCATGACATAGAAAATATGTGCTGATACCGCGATTCTAAGAGCCATAATGGCTCAGGTCAACTTGTCCAAAAGTCTATCAAGATTCTCCGTGTACCGGCGACAAAGGGATCAACGTAAAAACAAGATCATGACATTGAAAGTACGTGATGCTCCCGGGATTCCTGGAGCCATAATGTTTTGGGTCAACTTGTCCGAAGATCGAGCCTACCACGTGAATCAACGATCTGGATTCTCCATGTCCTAGCAACAAAGGGATCAGAGTCAAACAAGGCACCAGCTCATGTCATAGGAAATACGTATTGGGATTCCAAGAGGCATAATGTTTCTGGTCAACTTGTCCAAAAATCTAGACTACCACGTGAAATCAAAGATTATGATTCTCCATGTCCCGGCGACAAAGGGATTGGAGTCAAACGAGAGCATGACACAGAAAATACGTGCTGCTCCTGGATTCCTGGAGCCATAATGTCACAGGTCAACTTCTCAATTATAGTCTACCAAGTTAAATCAAAGATCCAGATTCTACATGTTCCGCCCTCAAAGGGATTGGAGCCAAACGAGATCATGACACATAAAATATGTACTACTCCCTCCGTCATGGTTTATAAGTCATGATCTCCAAAACATGCAGTCGCAAAACCCACTCCACTCCTATGCACATTAGCATTTAATTCTTTCTCAATGAGTGGCTAGTTGCCTCTTCCAGCAATGCATGCAAGATTTCAGCCCCAATCAAATAGGACGGATGGAGTACTCATGGGATTCAGGAGCCATAATGTCTCTGGTCAACTAGTCTGAAGATCTTACCAATCACGTGAGATGAAGATCTTGGTGTAAATAGAGAGCTGAATAGGAGCATTGCATAATCGTGTGGCCTTTCCCGCCGCAGTAATGAGTTTGTTTCACAAAGAATTGCACGCTACTCCCACTATGGGTGGCCTAAAGAAGTTAGCATGATATTGAAATTCATTGTCCCGTTGTTATTGAAAATAATAATTTTATTTAGATCATCAATTCTGATAGATTGAACTTGGTTTACTCCTACCAGTGCATCAAAATACATTAACCGGTTCCAACAAACAAACAACAAAGAAGTTGAGATATTTCAATAAAATTAAAGCCTCCAGAGGTGCTAATCATCAAAGCCGCACAGATCCCAAAGCACTATAATTCGTGCTTATTCCCCTATATATTCATCTCAGTCACCGTCTTCGCTTCACGCCTCCATGGTTCGCCAGAAGCAATTTCCAATGCTCGAGAGCCAGAATCGAACGACTGTACGAAACACGCTGCAAGAAGGAATGTGAGCGACGCAAGGCTGAAGCATGGCTTTAGCTAGTGGCGACGATCTCATGTGTATCTCGTTTTTCCGATGTAGTTTCGTTTGGTGTAGATCATAACGATCTACACCTACTTATACATGTATTTTCCATGCATATTTGTCCATGCATAAAACCGGGTGTGGCATAACAATAAATAGATTGAAAACCGTAGAGTGTAACCCGGCTAGTCCCTTCGTGCCATGTTATTCTACATCCTGAAATTTTCCACATAATTTATCAGGGTTACATTTATTTGTACTACTTGATCTGGAGTTTTGAGCGGTATCGGGAAACAAAGCATTCTTTTTCTTTTATCCAAAGCTTTATGAGTTCATAGGATGCAATGTGATTGGCTATGTTAATTTCTCACTATGAGTAAGCCTATAAAGCATGGTTCCTCCGTTCGGATTTACTCTACATCTTGTAAAAACTAAGACAAAGTAGTATAGTATTTATTACTACTACTTTTGCACAACCTACCATGCATCATAATTAAGGCTCACAAGCAACAAACCATATGATTGGTTAAACCAATCTTGATTAATGTAATGCATGCAAATTGCATTGAATTTGACCAATCTCTATGGGTGCATGGTGTGTTGCCTCTCTCTGCACTTAATAATCAAAGTGGGACCCACTCAGAATGTAGTGTATTTGTGAACAAAATCATGACACATAATATAGATTAAAAGCGAATGGAGTGAGTATGTAACCATGTATAGGGATCTTAGGCCTTCCGTAATGGTAGTATCTTGACACAATATCATAGACAAAATACTGATGTGGCACTATATTTAATGAGGAAATAGAAGTGTGTTGTATCTTATATAGTATATATGTCTTGCACGGTATTATAGGCAAAATAACGTGTTCAACCAATCACAAATAAGTATAAGGAAAAAAGATTAAATACATGTTTATTTAGAAAGAACACGTATACTATAATGCTTTAGGATGGTTACATCTTCCAACAGTCTACTACAAAGAATACCGTGCTAAAAGACCATGCATTACGGAAGGCCTTAGGCTGGTCACAATTGGGAGTAACATAAGCTAGTAACCTACACACTTTCCTAGACTATGTTGCTAACTCCACAATGAGGACTAACATGTATGTAGTGTTATGCAACGATGCATTTATTAGGCTATAGACTCATTGTTTTCTTGAAGTGTGTGATGTTCCGGTAACTTAGCTAGTTACCACAAGCATCCCTCTCTTTATTAAATATGTGCGACATAAGCAAAGTTATGTTGAAGTGTGTGATGTTACTGCTAAGTTCCTGCCGATTGTGACCAGCATTAGCTCTTCAAGGCAAAAATTAAACCAACCAATAAGTGAGAGAGGGGGAGCAGATGGATGACCTATGAAAAAACTGATGCATTAAATGCTGAATTGTTGTCCATGAATACAATGCATAACAGCCACCCTATCAATAATTGTTTCTCATGAGGTGTATAAGAAAAAACGGTGGCAAATAAACGGCGAATGAGACTGGTCATAGTGGGAAGTATTATACAAAAGTATCATGCATACGATACTAATATATGATACTACATCTCTAATACATAATATCATATAGGAGTATCATAATCACCTTCTATTTATAATTTTGTAGAATCTCAATGCAAATATGTGTACAAGATTTGTTTGTTATTAATTTCTTAGTTTTGCGTGTTATGATACGGTATCTACCTATGTTAATCTAATCTCCTCTCTCTTACTTAATTGCATGCCACATCAGCTTTTTTGTGTGACCAAGTTGCATGATACCTATGATACCACCACTATGGCTAGTCAGAGGAGTATTAAGATTGTGAGGACTATAAGTAAGTACATATCATGACTCCTCTACCGATCGTAGCACCCTCTGACCCATTCCTTATACAAGAAAAAAGAAGAAAGGTAGCAAAACTTGTAGTGACATGGCCGACGAGGAGGCGTGCAAGTTCGCGCTGCAGCTTGCTAACTCAGCGGTGCTGCCCATGGCGCTGAGGACAGCCATCGAGCTGGGTCTTCTGGAGACCCTCGTGGGGGCCAGGGGGAAGTCTCTGACTCCGGAGGAGATCGCGTCGAAACTGCCGTCCAAGGTGCACAATCCGGAGGCGGCGTCAATGGTGGATCGCATGCTGCGTCTGCTTGCCTCGTACAAGGTGGTTTCATGCGCGGTGGAGGAGGGCGAGGACGGCGTCCTCTTGCGCCGCTACGGCGCGGAGCCGGTGTGCAGGTGGCTGGCCCCCAACGAGGACGGCGTCTCCATGGCCCCGTTCGCCCTGTTTTCGCAGAGCCACGTCTTCATGGAGAGCTGGTGCCACATGAAATCCGCGGTCCTCGAGGGCGGCGACAGCGCCTTCCGCAGGTCGTTAGGGACGTCCTGGAAGGAGTTCGCCGGGAAGGATCCGTCCTTCATGAATCTCTACAACGAGGCGATGAAACAACACTCGGCCATCATCACCAAGAAGATGCTTGAGATGTACACGGGCTTCGATGGCATCAGCACCCTCCTCGACGTCGGTGGCGGTACGGGCGCCGTCATCCACGCCATCATCTCCAAGTACCCGGGCATCAAGGGGATCAACTTCGACCGTCCCCACGTCATTGCGGCCGCCCCGCCTTACCCCGGCGTGCAGGTGCAGCACATCGGTGGCGATATGTTGCAGAAGGTTCCCTCCGGCGCCGACGCTATATTTATCAAGTGGGTATTTGCTGGGTTTAACGACCAGGACTGCACCAGGGTGCTCAAGAACTGCTACGACGCGCTGCCTGCCCACGGCAAGGTTATCGTCTTTGAGTGTGTCATGCCCGTGAAACCAGAGGCGGAGCACGGCGCGCAGGGGGTAATCGCCGTCGACTTGTCCATGCTCCTCAACGGCCCGGAAATGCAGGAGAGGCATCTCATGGACTTCGAGAAGCTCGCAAAGGGCGCCGGGTTTGCGGGCGTCAAGGCCACCTACGTCTACGCCGACTTCTGGGCCATGGAGTACACAAAGTAGGAACCTACGTCTACTTACTTTACCCACCATATAGAAACGGAATTATCTTCTGTAATGATCAAGGTGGCCTTGTTTTCCCTTTTCACAGAAATAAGTGCCACGCAGCGTGAGTGTGTTCACGACGTGGCCTGTTTGCTCAAATCACAAAAACATTTGCATTTACTATGGCCCATATTTATATCTTTTGGATGCAAGTTCACTTGCACCACTAAAGTTTTTTTTCCAAAATATATAAAAGGCCGGAGTTAATTTCTGCAGCATTGGGAATATCGTTTTTACGAAGTTTGCTACTATGAGAACAAAAAAAGGCCCTCTAGTTAGCAGTTCGTCTCAGTAATGACATTAAAAAAACGAGCTTTTTTCAATCCTCTGAATGGATCTCAGTAATTACTTCTGTTTTTCGCCACGAGCAAGCACCTAAGGTGTTGAGTATAGATTGTGTACGTGTTCTAGCCCTCCTCCTTCCTTTTATAGTTCAGGACATAGCTACCCATGTACCCCATATATACGTGCACATGCACCAATTAATAGATGTGTTGCATCCAACCTAACCCCAACCCGGCCGCCGCCGCCTCCCTCTCGGTCGTCGCATCCACCTCCCTCACCTAGAGGGCTCCCGCCTCCTCTATCTGCACCGTCGCTGCCGCCGCCACCTCCTTCCACCTCTCTCGGACGCCACCTCCCACCCCCGGCCGGCCGCATCGCTCTTGTCCCCTGAACCCTACCCGCCACCTCTGAATCCCAGCACACCATGTTTTCCATCTCCAACGGCAGCAAACCCTTCGGCTCCACCACCTTCGAGTCCACCGCCCCCAACCAGGCCCACATCCGCAACGTCTCCATCAAGTTCTCCCACGCTTCTGCTAACTTCTACTCGTGGAAGACCTACTTCAAACTCCTCTTCCTCGAGTGCCATATTGACGGCACAGCCAATCTCCTGACCATGAGTCGTGACTGATAACTAGCACAACTGGCGAAGAAAAGTGTGTTTTTCCAGCTCCCATATTGGAGGCACATGCTCGTTAGGGAAATTTTGGATGTTATGCACATCGGGAAGAACATTTGTGACAACATTCTGAGGACTTTGCTTGAGATGGATGGGAAATCAAAGGATGGTATGAAGGCTCGTCTTGCTTTGGAGGAACTTGAAAATTAGGAAGGATCATCATGCACAGCCCGCCGGTAAGAATAAGTACACAATGAAGAAAGGCTTGTATGCTTTGTAAAAGGAAGAGAAGATGCATCTTCTCAGGTTTCTACAGAGCATACGGATGCCTGATGGCTATGTCTCCACATGAAGCATTGTGTGGTCCTCGAGCAATGAAAGTTTAGTTGACACAAAACTCATGAATGCCATGTTATATTACATAAACCTCTTCCTATTGTTTTGCGCAAGATTATGCCAGTAATATCCTTATCCCATTACTTTAGCTGAGTAAATTAATTTTTGATTTATGCTCAAGGAGTTATGGGATGAAGATTTGGAGAATTTGGGCAACCAAATTCCAGAAATTTTATCTGAGCTCGAGATGATCTATCAACTAGCTTTCTTTGATATTATGATGCATCTCTCAATTCATTTAGCTCAAGAAGCATGGCTTGCAGGGCCTGTACAGTATAGATGGATGTATCCGGTTGAGCGATACTTCCGTACGCTAAAAGGGATACGTGTGTAACAAGGCTCAACTAGAAGGTTCGATTACAGAGGTGTTCATACTTGAAGAGTGCTTGACGATTTGCGGTCGTTACGTTCAAGGCATGCCTACAAAACTAAGCCAGTCTGAACGCCATGCAGATCGAGGTTCAAGTGAGGCACTACATAATAACAAACTGCGACGAAACCGAGAAATGGATTGAGTCAGGATACATATGTATTTGTTTCATATGATGATATGCATTAATACTTTCGTGACGAAGTAACCATCAATTCTTTTTTGAAGGGAACATATTCACGAGATCACAAGGAACAATTTTTCTAATCCTAAAAAGAAACATAAGGAAGAGTTTGTTGGCTGGTTTGAGAGATGGGGAAGTTATTTTAACAATTTCACAAATGTTGCTTGTAATAAAAAAAAACATGTTGTACACAATCACACATATTCTTTTCCATGAAACATATGGCATAATTCCATTAAGAAGGGAATGTCAGCAATCAGTGTTATGCACTAGCTAAAGTGCCTGATCACATTGCTCGTATGTACTCCCTCCGTTCATAAATGGACGACTTACATTTGTCCAAAACTGGATGTATGTAGTAAGGGGAATAAGAAGGGAAAATATTAAATTATTGACCTTGACACTACTATACAACGATTCAAGGCAGACCCCTACATTCCAGGAATCCAAGCTGAATAGGTTTTCTACGTGAGAGACGCGATGAACCATAATTAGGAAAGTGCTATTAAAATGAATCCATGCAAGTTGGAAATGGTGCAAACCTTGATGATGCTGCAGAAAGAAATGAAGGTGGTGACGCAGATGTACAGGATGTCGTTGATGCAGAAATTACAATTCCATAATTTACTATACCCGATGAGATCACTAGTTGGTGCAGAAATGAGATGACGAAGGAACCATCATTCCCGTTCCAGTCATAAAATGTGTATGAACTGTTGAGTTTTACGAAGATCAAGTCCATCATGATGGTGATACAAATGACAATGAGGCTTGTGTAAATGATGGCCATGTTGCTCCTTTGGGACAAGATGAATTGAAAGATGACCCAGGATTTATGTAGGTTGTTTATGCAACTTTTGGCTTAAATGTTTTGCCATGATCATGGACACATTTATGTGCTTGAAAGATCGTGTAATAATAAAGTTTGAGTTTAAATGGTCCAAAGTTTCAGTGTTAAGTAATTATGAATTTTGATGCTAAATGTAGAAGTGAATTGCTTCTTATATGAGTTATTTATTGATTATTCAGTAACGTCACTTGTTGCAACAATAGTAAATGCTAAGTGGTTCAGAATTACAGTTATTTTGACCTAGAATGGTTCAGCTGGTGGATATAGTAAATAACTCTAACAGTTATAAATGAATTGGTGTGTGCTCTACTAGCCTTGTTGACTAGGCTCGAGCTGTGAGATCATGTGTTCGATCACACTTGTACCAAAATTTTAGAATCATATTTATTTGTTTCTCCAGCCGACAGGTGGGACCATAATAATTTGTCAAAAAAAATCATGTGACAGAAGTGAAGATACTAAACCATATATGAATATATCTCCTAAATAAATTTCAATTATGCTCGGGTGCAAAGGCACACGAATTCTGTTTAAGGTTTATCGATGCAAAACTTTTGAAAAGAAAAATCGACTCACCGAACTGATATACTACACCAAACATGAATTGTTTTCCTTAGAAAATTGTAATATTGATCAAGGGCCACGACCCACGAGGCTCGTTAAGCTACACTGTGAACTTTCTCGTTGCAAAAGACTTGTTAATTGTTGCAGCAGCAGGTGATTGTTGCATCATGGTCAACATATTACCATACGACCCATATTGTGGTAGTACAATAGTTATTTCCGCAAAGTAAAATTGAGTCAAAAACATATGATATTGTCACACGAACAGATTTGGTTGCAATAGTTAGACAATTTTTTTGAAACAATATTTGTAACTACCGCAACAACACACAGATGTCACAATATATGTCTGCACATTAAGAGGATACATATTAGATTGAAAGACATAGCCTCTAAGGCTACAAAGTGACTGCCTCGCGCAACTAGGGATGGATATCGAGTCAGCTCGACTCGACTCGACTCGTTATGACTCATTAGTTAACGAGCTTGTTCGACTCGACTCGTTAACTTAACGATCAAATAACTATAGCTTGGCACAACTCGATAAATACTCGAGTTGGTCGATAAGCTTGATAAGCTCACTAAGAGACTGAAAAACATAATGAGTTAATTATGGAGTCATATTACAATAAGGTGGATTCATCGTTGATGCCACTAAGTACATTTTGGAGACTTTGATCTGAATGCTTCTATATTTTTGTCTTTAAGGTTTAGGATTTATTTAATATCAACTAATCTTTGATTTAGCATACCAATATAAGGACATTAACGAGCTTATCCAGTACTTAACGACCTAAAAAAATACAAATCGACTCGGCTCATTACTGTCTGAGTTCGAGCCGATCCGGGCCGAGTTTTCGAGTACTTGTTAAGCTCGTGTGTTTCGCGTACAGTTCAAAACCAAGGCGTGTGTATGTAGTGGTGGGTCACGACCCGGTTTGGACGGTGTGTCTAGACACTGCAGCAACTTGAGTCAACCGTCGGTGCCTCCCGCCCGAGCCTCGATCTTCTTCGATAGCGATGACGGCAGTAGTGGAGGAGGGTGAGGTGCGCGGAGCCCTTGTCGATAGTAGATATAGATTAGGTCTAGAGTTTGTTCCTTGGTTTAGTTTATCGTACAAGGTGCATGACGTTATGCCTGGAAGGTCACTGTTCTGTCTTGCGACCGCCAGCCGTCGATCGGTTGTGTTGATCCCACTTCTTCAAGTGCTCGAGAGGATGGTGAAAAACGAGCGGCAGAGCAACTCCTACTTCCTTCTCACTGAATATGCTCGCTGAGGCGATGTGATCTCGAGTTGTGTCTCTCTTCCTGTTGGCGTGGAGATGAGGGGCGGAGGGGGGGGGGAGTTGTAGGATCGTGTCGGCTCCATGGTAGATTCTATGAGGGGCGGTAGCGTTGATCTGCTTGTCCTAGAGGATGCTGCGACTTGCGGAGTGCATCAATACTGGCAGGTTTGCACAATAGTTATCTCCGGCCACAAGATTCGTTCGGATTTCTTGGCGTTCTGAGCTTCTTCCTCCTTTCGTGGAGAATCTTCCACAACCTTGGAGATGGATTTATCGACCGTAGTGTCCATGCAGTTGCGTCCCCGACGTCGCTGCCGATGCAGAATCTCCGAAGTCAGCCATATGTGGTGGCTTAACCAAATCACCTGATTGTGTTTTATGTCTATCTTTTATGGTTCTTTTTGCATATTCAGAGAACCTAGTTTTTATTTCCCCTTGTATTGATGCCCTCTATAAGTCTTTCTTTTTGATAAACGAAGGTTTTATTACTTAGCGTAAGTATTACACCCAGCCTCTGCATATCAAGATGCACACAGCCGAAAAACAAACCGATCACATATAACAAGGCGAATTACAAAAGAAAGTAAAAACGCCTAAGGAGCTGGGCGTCCAATCCGCAAATTATGTTGCCACCTATGTTGGGATAAAATTTCCCTCGCCGTATCCTCGTACACACCTGCAAGATTAGATTCTGGTGCTCCATACGCTGCAGCGGTAACCAAATATGAATTATAGCTGTAGTTCTGAAGATAGAACAATTTTTATCATTAAAAACCTTGTCATTGTCATTAAAAACCTTGTCTTTTAGTCCTGAAGTATAGCCGTAACCGCCTAGGGGCCATTCCTTGTTGACACAATCTCATCCTACTATCTCGAAATAATTAAGTAGTGACGCGCTGGTCAACTGTTGATCCATACTGTATATATGTGTAAATTTTCTTGAATATGAAGAGGCAAATTACCATACAGATTCGGTCCGCAAAACACCATGGACAGTCTGCCAAAGCGCGACGCTAACTACGTGCCCCTGAGCCCCGTCACATTCCTGCCGCGCGCCGCCGCCGTGTACGGCAACCGCACCTCGCTCGTATGCGGCGGCATCAACTTCACTTGGCGCCAGACGCACGACCGTTGCCTTGGCCTCTCCGCCGCCCTCCAGTCCCTGGCCGTCCGCAGGAACGACGTCGTCTCCGTGCTCGCGCCCAACACGCCGGCGCTCTACGAGATGCACTTCGCGGTACCCATGGCCGGCGCGGTCATCAACGCCATCAACACCCGCCTGGACGCCGCCGGCGTTGCCTCCATCCTCCGGCACGCCGCGCCCAAGGTCTTGTTCGTCGACTACCAGTACATCGCAGTCGCCAGTGAGGCCCTCAAGAGCATCACGGCCGATGCGCCCCTGCTGGTGGTCATCGACGACATCTGCGAGCCGAGGGGAGCGCGGGTGGGGGAGCTTGAGTACGAGCAACTGGTGGCGACGGGCGACACGGTGACGTACCCGCCTCAGCCCGTGTTGGACGAGTGGGATGCGGTGGCGCTCAATTACACCTCGGGCACGACGTCGGCGCCCAAGGGCGTGGTGTACAGCCACCGTGGTGCTTACCTCAGCACGGTGGCGCTCCTCCTCCAGTGGGGCGTGGGCCACGAGCCGGTCTACCTCTGGTCGCTCCCCATGTTCCACTGCAACGGCTGGACCTTCACGTGGGGCGTGGCGGCGAGAGGCGGCGTCAACGTGTGCGTCCGGGCTCCCACGGCCGACGCCATGTACGCCGCCATCGCGGACCACGGCGTTACCCACATGTGCGTGGCGCCCGTGCTCTTTAACGTCATCATCGACGCGGACCGCAAGCCGCTGCGGCGCTCAGTGGAGTTGCTGACCGGAGGCGCACCGCCACCGGCCGCTCTGCTTGAGCGGGTCGAGCGCCTCGGGTTCCACGTCACGCACGCCTACGGCATGACGGAGGCGACCGGCCCGGCCATGGTCTGCGAGTGGCGGGAGCAGTGGGACGTGCTGCCGGCGCCAGAGCGCGCGGCACTGAAGGCGCGGCAGGGCGTGAGCGCGGTCTCCCTCGCGGCCGCAGACGTGATGGACCTCAAAACCATGGAGAGCGTGCCCCGCGACGGCGCCACCCTCGGGGAGATCGTGCTGCGCGGGAGCAGCGTGATGAAGGGGTACCTGAGGAACCCGGAGGCGAACGAGAAGGCGTTCAAGGGCGGGTGGTTCCTGACCGGCGACGTGGGCGTGGTCCACCCCGACGGGTACGTGGAGATCAAGGATCGATCCAAGGACGTAATCATCTCCGGTGGCGAGAACATCAGCAGCGTGGAGGTGGAAACGGTGCTGTATGGTCACCAGGCGGTGCTCGAGGTGGCGGTGGTCGCAATGCCGCACCCGCACTGGGGAGAAACGCCGTGCGCGTTCGTCGCGCTAAAGAAGGAATTCGAGTTTGGTGCCGGCGAGGAGGAGCTGGTAGCCTTCTGCCGGAGCAAGATGGCGCACTTCAAGGTGCCAAGGAAGGTGGTGTTCCTCAAGGAGCTGCCCAAGAACGCCACGGGGAAGGTGCAGAAGCTGGCGCTCCGCGAGTGGGCCCGTGGGCTCCCGGCACGGCCCTCTACGCTGTCCAAGATTTGAGTTTTTGGTTAGGGGCAAATTCCCAATTCCTAGTCCCTCTAGGCAAAGGAGTTTACGACGAAAAAATCTGAATTTTTTGCCTGTGGTACCTACATGAGCTTGGTCCTCTTAAAAACGCATTCTGTTTTTTTCTTCTTCCATATTTGAAATTTATATTTAGTGTCAGACTCTTTGTCTGTATTTCGATAATCCCACTGCCAAGTGATTTTTTCATTGCTATTGGCACAACACGGCCTTTTCCCATTAGAAACTAGGGTTTCTATCCTGTAGAGCGGCGACCAAGACTTCCATTAAAACACTACTGGAAAATACAACGCCGCCGAGTATCCAGCACTATGCCGAGTGCCCAATCTCGGGATACTCGGCGAAACAGGCTCGAAGCCGAGAAGAAAAACAAAACACTCGGCGTACAAAATACACTCGGCATTAACACCATTCGCCGAGTGTACCCTGCCACGAGCACTCGGCAAAAAACAGGCACTCAGCAGTACGTGCCTCTGCCGAGTGTCCCCTGCAACCAACACTCGGCAAACAATAAACGCATCGGCAAAAGTCCAAGCGACACTCGGCAAAGACACCAACTCGGCAATAAGAAAGCCACGTGGCGCTTCCGTACCTGCAGCACAGTCGCTTGTACTTTGCCGAGTGTCGCCGTTACGGGGACTCGGCGAACAACAGGTTTTTTTTTTTTTGCAAACTTTGCCGAGTGTCAGCTTTACGAGTACTCGGCATACACGTTTCCACCAAACAATTCGCTTCGCGCCACTTCTCCCCGCCCCCTAGTTTGAAACTTTGCCGAGTGCCTGCAAAGTGATACTCGGCATACATATTGGCACCAAACATTTCGATTCGCGCCACTGCTTCCCCCCCCCAGTTTGAAACTTTGCCGAGTGCCTCTGGAAGGGAGACTCGGCATATACACGGCCAAATTTTCGCGCCAACTATCGCCGCCCTGTTTGTCTGTTTGCCGAGTGTCTTGCATGCTCATACTCGGCAAAGAAGTGAAAGAAGCACACAATCCGTGTGCACACATTGGATCCAACGGCTCACAATCACTTGAAAGATCCAACGGCTCGGAAGACCTCGAAGAAAACACACGATCCGTGTGCTTCTTCCCTCCATTTCTCACTATATAAACACACATGCATCTAGCTTAGTTAGCACATATCTACAACCCAGCACTCTTCCATTTCTTCGCGCCAACTCTTCCATGTCTTCCACCGTACCCACTATAACCTACTCGGAGGCGGAGGAGCTCTGCGCCTCGAACTACCCCTGCCCTCCCGGGTACAGCGTCCCCGCCGGGTGGATGCTGAGCGCCGGAGGCGTGCCGGTCCCTCCTGTCCCTCAAGGTGTGGCGCGCCGGGCGGCCATCACGAACCACTACTACTTCGAGCTGACACCGGAGCAGCGGACGTATCCCCAATGGGATCCCAACTACCGCGCAAGTTGGGACGCCTTCTTCTTCAATCGGCGTGAGAGGGCGCTCGCCAGGTACGAGGAGGACGGCCCGCCTCCTTCGAACTTCAACGAGGCTGGTCGTCGGCTGTGGTGGCGCGGCCGGACTCTACAGGGCGTGATGAACTACATAAGGAACGGCGATAACCCCCGCCTGCGCTACCCGCAGTCCAGGCGTGCTTTCCCATCGACATTTCAGCCCCCATCTGACGACAGCGACGACGGCGGCGGCGACTTCGACGACTACGAGTACATGTATTATACGCCTAGGCAGGAGTATGACTAGACCTGAGCCACAAGATGGCTGGGACAAATGGTTTGTGCATGTATCCTAGAATGTTTAGATCCACTGTCGTGTATCCCGCTTCCTTGGAATTTCAATCTAGTCGTAAAATTCAAAAATAATCGTAGTGGTGTGTGTTCAAGTGTCATGTTAGTCCCAAGGAACACCCTTGACAATGGTAGGGCCCACCTCTTTGCAAGATTCCCCCTGTTACGTCAGATCCGGGAGTTTCGGGGTGTGAGCAGTCCTGGAACCCGCGAGAGAGAATCCAACGTCGGTGAGGCCCCAACACAGAGAGTGATGGTATATTTGGCACCCAACACCCATGATACACTCTAACACACATGGCATGGCAAACATTGGTTTAGGTGGGATCCCGTCGCTCCGGATCCCCTCTCCGGAGATACCCTAGCCCCGGTGTAGAAAAAGACGGAACCGGCGTCCAGCCCCCTCTACGTGAGCCGGAAGTGGGTAGAAAAGTGGAACTAGTTGCTTTGTTGTGTCATGTTAGGCCCAACGAACACCCTTGACAATGGTAGGGCCCACCTCCTTGCAAGATTCTCCCCGTTACGTCAGATCCGGGAGTTTCGGGGTGTGAGCAGTCCTGGAACCCGCGAGAGAGAATCCGACGTCGGTGAGGCCCCAACACAGAGAGTGATGGTATCTTTGGCACCCAACACCCATGATACACTCTAACACACATGGCATGGCAAAACATTGGTTTAGGTGGGATCCCGACGCTCCGGATCCCCTCTCCGGAGATACCCTAGCACCGGTGTAGAAAAAGACGGAACCGGCGTCCAGCCCCCTCTACGTGAGCCGGAAGTGGGTAGCAAAGTGGAACTAGTTGCTTGGTTGTGTCATGTTAGGCCCAAGGAACACCCTTGACAATGGTAGGGCCCACCTTCTTGCAATATTCCCCCCGTTACGTCAGATCCGGGAGTTTCGGGGTGTGAGCAGTCCTAGAACCCGCGAGAGAGAATCCGACGTCGGTGAGGCCCCAACACAGAGAGTGATGGTATCTTTGGCACCCAACACCCATGATACACTCTAAAACACATGGCATGGCAAAACATTGGTTTAGGTGGGATCCCGACGCTCCGGATCCCCTCTCCGGAGATACCCTAGCCCCGGTGTAGAAAAAGACGGAACCGGCGTCCACCCCCCTCTGCGTGAGCCGGAAGTGTGTAGCAAAGTGGAACTAGTTGCTTGGTTGTGTCATGTTAGGCCCAAGGAACACCCTTGACAATGGTAGGGACCACCTACTTGCAAGATTCCCCCCGTTACGTCAGATCCGGGAGTTTCGGGGTGTGAGCAGTCCTGGAACCCGCGAGAGAGAATCCGACGTCGGTGAGGCCCCAACACAGAGAGTGATGGTATCTTTGGCACCCAACACCCATGATACACTCTAACACACATGGCATGGCAAAACATTGGTTTAGGTGGGATCCCGACGCTCCGTATCCCCTCTCCGGAGATACCCTAGCCCCGGTGTAGAAAAAGACGGAACCGGCGTCCAGCCCCCTCTGCGTGAGCCGGAAGTGGGTAGCAAAGTGGAACTAGTTGCTTGGTTGTGTCATGTTAGGCCCAAGGAACACACTTGACAATGGTAGGGCCCACCTCCTTGCAAGATTCCCCCCGTTACGTCAGATCCGGGAGTTTCGGGGTGTGAGCAGTCCTGGAACCCGCGAGAGAGAATCCGACGTCGGTGAGGCCCCAACACAGAGAGTGATGGTATCTTTGGCACCCAACACCCATGATACACTATAACACACATGGCATGGCAAAACATTGGTTTAGGTGGGATCCCGACGCTCCGGATCTCCTCTCCGGAGATACCCTAGCCCTGGTGTAGAAAAAGACGGAACCGGCGTCCATCCCCCTCTGCGTGAGCCGGAAGTGGGTAGCAAAGTGGAACTAGTTGCTTGGTTGTGTCATGTTAGGCCCAAGGAACACACTTGACAATGGTAGGGCCCACCTCCTTGCAAGATTCCCCCCGTTACGTCAGATCCGGGAGTACGGGGTGTGAGCAGTCCTGGAATCCGCGAGAGAGAATCCGACGTCGGTGAGGCCCCAACACAGAGAGTGATGGTATCTTTGGCACCCAAAACCCATTATACACTCTAACACACATGGTGTGGCAAAACATTGGTTTAGGTGGGATCCCGACGCTCCGGATCCCCTCTCCGGAGATACCCTAGCCCCGGTGTAGAAAAAGACGGAACCGGCGTCCAGCCCCCTCTGCGTGAGCCGGAAGTGGGTAGCAAAGTGGAACTAGTTGCTTGGTTGTGTCATGTTAGGCCCAAGGAACACCCTTGACAATGGTAGGGCCCACCTCCTTGCAAAATTCCCCCCGTTACGTCAGATCCGGGAGTTTCGGGGTGTGAGCAGTCCTGGAACCCGCGAGAGAGAATCCGACGTCAGTGAGGCCCCAACATAGAGAGTGATGGTATCTTTGGCACCCAACACCCATGATACACTCTAACACACATGGCATGGAAAAACATTGGTTTAGGTGGGATCCCGACGCTCCGGATCCCCTCTCCGGAGATACCCTAGCCCCGGTGTAGAAAAAGACGGAACCGGCGTCCAGCCCCCTCTACGTGAGCCGGAAGTGGGTAGCAAAGTGGAACTAGTTGCTTGGTTGTGTCATGTTAGGCCCAAGGAACACCCTTGACAATGGTAGGGCCCACCTCCTTGCAATATTCCCCCCGTTACGTCAGATCCGGGAGTTTCGGGGTGTGAGCAGTCCTGGAACCCGCGAGAGAGAATCCGACGTCGGTGAGGCCCCAACACAGAGAGTGATGATATATTTGGCACCCAACACCCATGATACACTCTAACACACATGGCATGGAAAAACATTGGTTTAGGTGGGATCCCGACGCTCCGGATCCCCTCTCCGGAGATACCCTAGCCCCGGTGTAGAAAAAGACGGAACCGGCGTCCAGCCCCCTCTGCGTGAGCCGGAAGTGGGTAGCAAAGTGGAACTAGTTGCTTGGTTGTGTCATGTTAGGCCCAAGGAACACCCTTGACAATGGTAGGGCCCACCTCCTTGCAAGATTCCCCCCGTTACGTCAGATCCGGGAGTTTCGGGGTGTGAGCAGTCGTGGAACCCGCGAGAGAGAATCCGACGTCGGTGAGGCCCCAACACAGAGAGTGATGGTATCTTTGGAACCCAACACCCATGATACACTATAACACACATGGCATGGCAAAACATTGGTTTAGGTGGGATCCCGACGCTCCGGATCCCCTCTCCGGAGATACCCTAGCCCCGGTGTAGAAAAAGACGGAACCGGCGTCCAGCCCCCTCTGCGTGAGCCGGAAGTGGGTAGCAAAGTGGAACTAGTTGCTTGGTTGTGTCATTTTAGGCCCAAGGAACACCCTTTACAATGGTAGGGCCCACCTCCTTGCAAGATCCCCCCCGTTACGTCAGATCCGGGAGTTTCGGGGTGTGAGCAGTCCTGGAACCCGCGAGAGAGAATCCGACGTCGGTGAGGCCCCAACACAGAGAGTGATGGTATCTTTGGCACCCAACACCCATGATATACTCTAACACACATGGCATGTCAAAACATGGTTTAGGTGGGATCCCGACGGTCCGGATCCCCTCTCCGGAGATACCCTAGCCCCGGTGTAGAAAAAGAAGGAACCGGCGTCCAGCCCCCTTTGCGTGAGCCGGAAGTGGGTAGCAAAGTGGAACTAGTTGCTTGGTTGTGTAATTTTAGGCCCAAGGAACACCCTTGACAATGGTAGGGCCCACCTCCTTGCAAGATCCCCCCGTTACGTCAGATCCGGGAGTTTCGGGTGTGAGCAGTCCTAGAACCCGCGAGAGAGAATCCGACGTCGGTGAGGCCCCAACATAGAGAGTGATGGTATCTTTGGCACCCAACACCCATTATACACTCTAACACACATGGCATGGCAAAACATTGGTTTAGGTGGGATCCCGACGCTCCGGATCCCCTCTCCGGAGATACCCTAGCCCCGTGTAGAAAAAGACGGAACCGGCGTCCAGCCCCCTCTGCGTGAGCCGGAAGTGGGTAGCAAAGTGGAACTAGTTGCTTGGTTTTGTCATGTTAGGCCCAAGGAACACACTTGACAATGGTAGGGCCCACCTCCTTGCAAGATTCCCCCCGTTACGTCAGATCCGAGAGTTTCGGGGTGTGAGCAGTCCTGGAACCCGCGAGAGAGAATCCGACGTCGGTGAGGCCCCAACACAGAGAGTGATGGTATCTTTGGCACCCAACACCCATGATACACTATAACACACATGGAATGGAAAAACATTGGTTTAGGTGGGATCCCGACGCTCCGGATCTCCTCTCCGGAGATACCCTAGCCCTGGTGTAGAAAAAGACGGAACCGACGTCCATCCCCCTCTGCGTGAGCCGGAAGTGGGTAGCAAAGTGGAACTAGTTGCTTGGTTGTGTCATGTTAGGCCCAAGGAACACACTTGACAATGGTAGGGCCCACCTCCTTGCAAGATTCCCCCCGTTACGTCAGATCCGGGAGTTTCGGGGTGTGAGCAGTCCTGGAACCCGCGAGAGAGAATCCGACGTCGGTGAGGCCCCAACACAGAGAGTGATGGTATCTTTGGCACCCAACACCCATGATACACTATAACACACATGGCATGGCAAAACATTGGTTTAGGTGGGATCCCGACGCTCCGGATCTCCTCTCCGGAGATACCCTAGCCCTGGTGTAGAAAAAGACGGAACCGGCGTCCATCCCCCTCTGCGTGAGCCGGAAGTGGGTAGCAAAGTGGAACTAGTTGCTTGGTTGTGTCATGTTAGGCCCAAGGAACACACTTGACAATGGTAGGGCCCACCTCCTTGCAAGATTCCCCCCGTTACGTCAGATCCGGGAGTACGGGGTGTGAGCAGTCCTGGAATCCGCGAGAGAGAATCCGACGTCGGTGAGGCCCCAACACAGAGAGTGATGGTATCTTTGGAACCCAAAACCCATTATACACTCTAACACACATGGTGTGGCAAAACATTGGTTTAGGTGGGATCCCGACGCTCCGGATCCCCTCTCCGGAGATACCCTAGCCCCGGTGTAGAAAAAGACGGAACCGGCGTCCAGCCCCCTCTGCGTGAGCCGGAAGTGGGTAGCAAAGTGGAACTAGTTGCTTGGTTGTGTCATTTTAGGCCCAAGGAACACCCTTGACAATGGTAGGGCCCACCTCCTTGCAAGATTCCCCCCGTTACGTCAGATCCGGGAGTTTCGGGGTGTGAGCAGTCCTGGAACCCGCGAGAGAGAATCCGACGTCAGTGAGGCCCCAACATAGAGAGTGATGGTAGCTTTGGCACCCAACACCCATGATACACTCTAACACACATGGCATGTCCAAACATTGGTTTAGGTGGGATCCCGACGCTCCGGATCCCCTCTCCGGAGATACCCTCGCCCCGGTGTGGAAAAAGACGGAACCGGCGTCCAGCCCCCTCTACGTGAGCCGGAAGTGGGTAGCAAAGTGGAACTAGTTGCTTGGTTGTGTCATGTTAGGCCCAAGGAACACCCTTGACAATGGTAGGGCCCACCTCCTTGCAATATTCCCCCCGTTACGTCAGATCCGGGAGTTTCGGGGTGTGAGCAGTCCTGGAACCCGCGAGAGAGAATCCGACGTCGGTGAGGCCCCAACACAGAGAGTGATGATATATTTGGCACCCAACACCCATGATACACTCTAACACACATGGCATGGAAAAACATTGGTTTAGGTGGGATCCCGACGCTCCGGATCCCCTCTCCGGAGATACCCTAGCCCCGGTGTAGAAAAAGACGGAACCGGCGTCCAGCCCCCTCTGCGTGAGCCGGAAGTGGGTAGCAAAGTGGAACTAGTTGCTTGGTTGTGTCATGTTAGGCCCAAGGAACACCCTTGACAATGGTAGGGCCCACCTCCTTGCAAGATTCCCCCCGTTACGTCAGATCCGGGAGTTTCGGGGTGTGAGCAGTCGTGGAACCCGCGAGAGAGAATCCGACGTCGGTGAGGCCCCAACACAGAGAGTGATGGTATCTTTGGAACCCAACACCCATGATACACTATAACACACATGGCATGGCAAAACATTGGTTTAGGTGGGATCCCGACGCTCCGGATCCCCTCTCCGGAGATACCCTAGCCCCGGTGTAGAAAAAGACGGAACCGGCGTCCAGCCCCCTCTGCGTGAGCCGGAAGTGGGTAGCAAAGTGGAACTAGTTGCTTGGTTGTGTCATTTTAGGCCCAAGGAACACCCTTTACAATGGTAGGGCCCACCTCCTTGCAAGATCCCCCCCGTTACGTCAGATCCGGGAGTTTCGGGGTGTGAGCAGTCCTGGAACCCGCGAGAGAGAATCCGACGTCGGTGAGGCCCCAACACAGAGAGTGATGGTATCTTTGGCACCCAACACCCATGATATACTCTAACACACATGGCATGTCAAAACATGGTTTAGGTGGGATCCCGACGGTCCGGATCCCCTCTCCGGAGATACCCTAGCCCCGGTGTAGAAAAAGAAGGAACCGGCGTCCAGCCCCCTTTGCGTGAGCCGGAAGTGGGTAGCAAAGTGGAACTAGTTGCTTGGTTGTGTAATTTTAGGCCCAAGGAACACCCTTGACAATGGTAGGGCCCACCTCCTTGCAAGATCCCCCCGTTACGTCAGATCCGGGAGTTTCGGGTGTGAGCAGTCCTAGAACCCGCGAGAGAGAATCCGACGTCGGTGAGGCCCCAACATAGAGAGTGATGGTATCTTTGGCACCCAACACCCATTATACACTCTAACACACATGGCATGGCAAAACATTGGTTTAGGTGGGATCCCGACGCTCCGGATCCCCTCTCCGGAGATACCCTAGCCCCGTGTAGAAAAAGACGGAACCGGCGTCCAGCCCCCTCTGCGTGAGCCGGAAGTGGGTAGCAAAGTGGAACTAGTTGCTTGGTTTTGTCATGTTAGGCCCAAGGAACACACTTGACAATGGTAGGGCCCACCTCCTTGCAAGATTCCCCCCGTTACGTCAGATCCGAGAGTTTCGGGGTGTGAGCAGTCCTGGAACCCGCGAGAGAGAATCCGACGTCGGTGAGGCCCCAACACAGAGAGTGATGGTATCTTTGGCACCCAACACCCATGATACACTATAACACACATGGAATGGAAAAACATTGGTTTAGGTGGGATCCCGACGCTCCGGATCTCCTCTCCGGAGATACCCTAGCCCTGGTGTAGAAAAAGACGGAACCGACGTCCATCCCCCTCTGCGTGAGCCGGAAGTGGGTAGCAAAGTGGAACTAGTTGCTTGGCTGTGTCATGTTAGGCCCAAGGAACACACTTGACAATGGTAGGGCCCAGCTCCTTGCAAGATTCCCCCCGTTACGTCAGATCCAGGAGTTCGGGGTGTGAGCAGTCCTGGAACCCGCGAGAGAGAATCCGACGTCGGTGAGGCCCCAACACAGAGAGTGATGGTATCTTTGGCACCCAACACCCATTATACACTCTAACACACATGGTGTGGCAAAACATTGGTTTAGGTGGGATCCCGACGCTCCGGATCCCCTCTCCGGAGATACCCTAGCCCCGGTGTAGAAAAAGACGGAACCGACGTCCAGCCCCATCTGCGTGAGCCGGAAGTGGGTAGAAAAGTGGAACTAGTTTCTTTGTTGTGTCATGTTAGGCCCAAGGAACACCCTTGACAATGGTAGGACCCACCTCCTTGCAAGATCCCCCCCCCCGTTACGTCAGATCCTGGAGTTTCGGGGTGTGAGCAGTCCTGGAACCCGCGAGAGAGAATCCGACGTCGGTGAGGCCCCAACACAGAGAGTGATGGTATCTTTGGCACCCAACACCCATGATACACTCTAACACACATGGCATGGAAAAACATTGGTTTAGGTGGGATCCCGACGCTCCGGATCCCCTCTCCAGAGATACCCTAGCCCCGGTGTAGAAAAAGACGGAACCGGCGTCCAGCCCCCTCTGCGTGAGCCGGAAGTGGGTAGCAAAGTGGAACTAGTTGCTTGGTTGTGTCATGTTAGGCCCAAGGAACACCCTTGACAATGGTAGGGCCCACCTCCTTGCAATATTCCCCCCGTTACGTCAGATCCGGGAGTTTCGGGGTGTGAGCAGTCCTAGAACCCGCGAGAGAGAATCCGACGTTGTTGAGGCCCCAACACAGAGACTGATGGTATCTTTGGAACCCAACACCCATGATACACTCTAACACACATGGCATGGCAAAAAATTGGTTTAGGTGGGATCCCGACGCTCCGGATCCCCTCTCCGGAGATACCCTAGCCCCGGTATAGAAAAAGACGGAACCGGCGTCCAGCCCCCTCTGCGTGAGCCGGAAGTGGGTAGCAAAGTGGAACTAGTTTCTTGGTTGTGTCATGTTAGGCCCAAGGAACACCCTTGACAATGGTAGGACCCACTTCCTTGCAAGATCCCCCCCCCCCGTTACGTCAGATCCGGGAGTTTTGGGGTGTGAGCAGTCCTGGAACCTGCGAGAGAGAATCCGACGTCGGTGAGGCCCCAACACAGAGAGTGATGGTATCTTTTGCACCCAACACCCATGATACACTCTAACACACATGGCATGGCAAAACATTGGTTTAGGTGTGTCAGACCCCGGACCCAGAGATATACATACTGTTATGTGCTTCTAGCCATGGACCCACAAGGGCTTCAGGGTTACCAGCCCCGGCCGCAACAAACAACGGCAGGCAGACCGGATTCATCGGCACGTAGTCCGGATCCCCGGTCTACTACTCCTTGTATCCATGCTAGTCATAACCAATTATGCATACCCAAGCGTCCACGAGTCGGATGAAACTGAAGGAACGGGACCAAAGTTATACAGAGCTGCTATGTGTCCAGAAAGTGCAACAACAATCGAGGGTTACTGGGGTTACCTCGCCCCAGGCCGATCAAATCGACAGGCGGGCTCGGACATGGATCATCGGCTCCACAACCCCTCGACTGCGACAACTATGTAGGCATAGCCAAAACTGTATAACAATGAGCTCGAAACAACAACCGATCAAAGCAGCACTCTAGACATTGGAATTGTATTAAACAAGTGTTACTAGAGTATAGCTTACAAGCAGAGGTCACACGACCCAACATTACATCAGACAACGGAAGGCAAATTATGTTGCTAATCAACAAGAACCAAAAAGGCCTAAGAGGCCGCAACATAAGGCGACGTCCCAGCCCATAGATTCCAGGCTGCTACCTGGGAACCCCAAACTACTCGTCGATGTCCACGTTGAAACACCACCGAACTGAGGAACTCCACCTGAACCAAGTTGAAGCAAACATGAGTACGGGAGGTACTCAACAAGACTTAGTTAACCTATTATATATCTGCTTCTTTTAGAAAGAGTTATGAAGGTTATTTTGCGTAAAGCCATCTTTGTTTTCCAAGTTGAGGGAGGAATAGCACGTCTCATGGAGTATTTTGAAAACAGATGAGAAAGCTACTCAACTACTGATATCATCATCTTTTTAATCCACCAACTCATATCAGCACCTCGTGCTTCAAAGATCACCTCCTCCAGTTGTTCCGGTAACTCATGCTACAAGGTAACCCCTCTCGGGATCTCCGAGGAGGCATCCTTCATTCGTTATCAGCAAGTTTTAATCATTCCGTTTAAGTTGTCTATGATCACAGAATCCGTCACCAAGTCGTCCTTAACCGCGGATACGGCTTTTCGAAAAGATTAAACCCTGCAGGGGTGTACAACTTTAACCACACGTATCAACCAACTCTTAATGCCAGATCATTAGCACTATTCCGGGAAGTGCCGGCAGATGGAGGTCGACCACGACCTTTCCCTTGCTTCGCCTATTCCATGAGTCGCTCCGAGTAGAGATGGTCCGCCAATAGGGAGTGGCCATCTCCTGCCGGGTCTCTATCGTTGTGAGCGGTGCTTCAACTACTGTCTCGCCACAGGCTGTTGCACCGCCACGTCCTAGTTTTGTAAACGTTTTTAACATCCCCGCAAATACAAATGGAAAGCCCGAACTAGGCAACTCATGGAACAAACTAGGCAAGTTGAGACCGAGGGGAATCCAATCCCTTGTGTGGATGCACGCTCAGTCTTGGCTCGAAGACGAGAACTCGCTCCTAGGGGCATGAACGAGACAACCACCACAGACCCTCTGTGGTCTCGTCATCCACACCTTTAAATCATGTTAATCAAATATCTCTTTAACTTACCACTACTTCCTGCCATACTAGATTATTTCGTAACTCTGATTCATCAACCGGATGGAGCAGAGATAGCAGGCATGTATGACTAAGCATGGCATATTTGAGGCTCTGGCGATACACACAAACAAAACCTATGTCTGCTAGGAGCATTGAATCATGATATCTGGGTTATGCAAATAAATAGGATAACTCTATCTATTGACTCAAGATACATTGGAATCGAATGCATTTGTACGAGAATCAAAAGTCTTTCGAAATCATATATGGGCAGATAAGAGGTTATGCTTGCCTTGGTTATAAGAAAACCAATTGAAATGTCTTGTGGGATAAGTGCTTGACTTGTCGGTTAGGATCAAGTATTTGTCATGGCGTTGTCGATCTTCTCTTCGGGGTCGCGTTCTACCGATCAGAAGCAAAACACCGGAAGAGAAACAACAATCAAACATGGCATCGATGCAATGCGCAATATGTATGCATGAGCAAGTTAATGCACTGAAAGAAGCCCTAAACAG
This sequence comes from Alopecurus myosuroides, assembly GCA_028641055.1. Lineage (NCBI taxonomy): Eukaryota > Viridiplantae > Streptophyta > Magnoliopsida > Poales > Poaceae > Alopecurus > Alopecurus myosuroides. The sequence goes on along the minus strand of CM054063.1, from coordinate 9,698,345 downwards.
GATCAATGGGTTGCTAGGGTTCATATGTCAGAAATGCAGTTTTAGTGAAAAAGTCCCGAAATAGACCCCGGAGGGGCAATTCGGACGATTATGGAAGTGAGTACCATTTTAGTTGCTCAAATGGGTTTGAAAACATCATGAATAGGTTGCATTTGTCATTTTGAGCAAAATGGTATATAACTTTTAATTTTCTAATTTTCTTGGATAAAAACTTATTTTTCTATTTTAGATGAATTAAACAAATTCAAATAATGTTCAATTTTCAACTTTGTCAAACATATATGAAAAAGACATATTTGGAAAGAGTACATTTTTCTGAACAACTCTATACCTTACTTTTATTTTTCTGAATTATAAAACAGTAGTTATTGAAATTACAAAATTAATCATTTTTCTGTAATTAATAAACATTTTCTGGAATTAATGAAAATCTGTATTATGACGTCATCGTGACGCAGACATGATGTCATATGCTCTGTTCTTCACGGAAGAGATCAAAATTGACCAAATTCGAGCGCGATTCACGAATTCAACCACACCACGAGGTAGAGGGGCTCGAGAGGAACCTCGGGGTGGCGGCGCCGCCCAAGAAATGTCGCCGGAAGCTCGACGACGAGCTTGAACGGCGGCGGAACTCGTCGGTCTTCGTCTCCCACGCGAAACAGAGGACACGGAAGGCATTGGAGGGGTTCACGAGGACCGGGTGCTCACCAGGAACGTCGTGGAGGTGTCAAGGAAGCTGGGGAAGTCACGGCGGAGGAGATCGGGCGGCGGAGGGGTCGGCCGGAGTTGAGGAAGAACCTCCCGATTCGCGGGGTCCTTAGCTTCCTAGCTTCCGTGGGTCAACGAGGATGTGGAGGGGAGCTTGGTGAAGCTAATGGACGTCTCGGTTTGTCTCGGGATCGCCGGAGATGACGGCGCGAGGCAGCGGCCGGCGGGACAGTAAGGCATGTTTAGGGTTTGCCTTCTTGAGGAGAGACAGAGAGAGGGCGCGGGTGAGGGAGGAGAGGAGCATCACGGCGCCGTCCTTCTCTTGTTATCCACGAACGACCGAAGCAGGCAGGAGGTGGCCGTGGGTTGCAGCGGCGTCGACACGCAGCGTTGCCTTCTGTCCGCTGGAGGAAGAAGAAAGAAAGAAAAGAAATTACAAAAACCCCCTGAAATTTTTAGATTTTACAAGGAGGTCCTTCTGAGGTTTAAACTGAACAGAAAACAGACGTTTTCAGGGCCTTTTTGCAAAAACAAAAATTTGCAAAAATGATATATGTAAACCTTATAAAATTTCCAACCACACCATAACTTGGTTTTCAAATTTTGAAACTGTTTTAAAATCAAATTTGAAGTGCTCACTTTAAGTGATTTTTATGCAAGTTTCATTAAAAACCAAATTAAAACTTGGTTCAAATTTTTCATGCATGCTATGACATGATAACAACACCACAACCCTTTG